>JASAMW010001894.1:0-30499 GCA_030247985.1 Epsilonema sp. ZAB3_2 | reverse complement strand
GAAAAACGAGCCAAGAGACGAAAGGAAAGCAGGCCGGCAGTGCTCCGACTGGGTTCCCAATGGGACAAACGGGATCTCTGAATGTTGTTGCACGTTACAGCGCAGAGTACAGGAAGCGGCAGCAATTGAAACAGAGTGTCAAAGGGAATGGGTTTGCAGCTATTGATGCTGATGACGATGACACGTCTCATCTTCCCAGAGGAAGAAGTGCAGCCGTGACTGGCATGTCATCATTGCATGGAACTACAACCCACCCTGGAGCTACAGCTCTGTCTTCCCAACTGTCATCAAGAGCAGCTAGTAGCCGCCCAGTTACCCGGCCAACAAATGCCAAAACGGATGTGCTCAAGTCCCCTGGTAAAGAGTTCGCAAAGTGATCTGTGTACATAATGTCGTGTCAACTAAATTGCGTTTTGCACGAAAAATCTATGTAAAGGTGGACGCACATATTGATAGCACCAAAAATATATAATCCCTGTATAGAGAAGAATGGCCTACACGTAGTGAAAAGAAGTGAACCAATCACTGACTCGTTTTGAGGCTTAAAAATAGGATATTTATAGGAAATCCTATTTTTAGAACATAAAATGTTCTAAAAAGTAGGGCATAAAATGTTCTAAAGATAAGATATCCTATTTTTAGGATATCTATTTTTAGGCCTCAAAACGAGTTAGTGATTGCTTCGTTTCTTTCCACTACGTAGGCCATTCTTCTCTATACAGGGATTATATATTTTTGATACCACTATCCTTGGTTGTGACAACATATGCGTAGAACACTACGTTAAATTGTACAGTTTCAGTGTGCCTTATGTGCCGTGTGCCATATGTAGTATACCAAGTGCCATAATAATTGCGTTGCGTGGTGGACTTTGATAATTTGATTTGACGGTATGCCTGTTGAAGTACAGCATTTTTAATGATGGTGCGATAGCATGAGTTGTGTTACTGGAAGTACTACTTGTGTACATTACACTAGACATTTGTACGCAGCGCTTTTGTTCAAGCAGAAAACATAACAAACGTACATAGAACAGACATCATGCAAGTACAGTAGGACCATATCACCAAAAATATATAATGCCTGTATAGAGAAGAATGGTTACTACATATAGGCCATTCTTCCCTATACTGGGATCGGTATGTTTTTGGTAGGTACCGTACATTGCAAACGAGAGCTACGGCCGCAGCTGCTGTCGCTCCAGCTCCTCCTTGCCGACTTTCTCCGCCGCATCTAAAACGGCCCGGGCGAGGCCGGTAGCGCCTTTGAGGGTGGTCGCCACCAGCTTGAGACGCGCCACTCCTATAAGCAAAAATAATTATGTACGTACCGTACATACAGTAACCCGTTCACGCATGCACAGCTTCGAACAGAGAGGCAAATAACCTGGAGCCTCAGGATTGAGCTCGATGGCGTCCAGGACTTGGTGCGTCTCCACCAACGCCGTATCCACTGCCCGCGTGGCCGCGATCACCTGGCGGATGAGAATGTCACCCGCCGCTGCAGCGTTCGCGTACCGCGTGGGCACGACGTTGGTCACCCGAGCTGTCCATGGCAGCTTCTCACCGTCTTCTGTCGGCGGCCGCACGTCCTTGTATGCCGGCGGCAGGCGGGTGTCCAAAATGGGGCCCACTATATCCATGATATCTACAACAAACGAAACATACTACATACGCAAAGTTTGCCTTCCCGTGTACTTTCCAGGGTTGTAAAAGAAAGACAAAACAAAAGAGGCACAGATAATGATATTACATTCGAGAGCGTCCCCTGGGAGCAAGACCGCCGCCGCCGCCGCATCTGCCGCCTCCGCTGCCTCCTCCACCGCCCATGCCTCCTCCGCCGCCCATGCCTCCTCCGCCGGCCAAGCCTCCTCCGTCGCCCAAGCCTCCTCCGCCGGCCAAGCCTCCTCCGCCGCCCAAGTCTCCTCCGCCTCCTCTGCCTCTGCCTCTGCCACTTCGGGCGCTGCGGCCCTGGGGCGCGGAGCCAACACCGCTGTAGGCCGCTCCGCGCCTGAAACAGGCAAAATGGGAGAGAGTGATAAACGGAATAACACGAGGAGCACATCTGAAAACAATGTCAAGTTGAGCACTGACATGTAGGAACCACAACTGTCTTTGTACGTAAAGAAAAGGTGGAAAATTGTGTCGATTTAGAAAAACCTGAGCGTGTGCGTTGTGCCCCTGTGTCCCTCCCGCCTCCCTCCCTACTGTGTCGCTACTGAGTCACTGTGCCCATGATTCACGCTCATCGGGGACCGGACCCAGTAGTCACCCTTCTCTTTTTACGTACCTGGTCTCGGAGTGATGTCGTTGCTCCTGCTCCTCCCTCTTCCTCTCATCTTCTAATAGGAACAAATACAGTACACCTCAGTCGATAAGAACAGCTGATCCCAATGGCACCTAAAAAATCATTACAACTGCGTACTCAACTCACTGCTTCTGTCTGTTCCTGTTCCATGTGTATATTATATGGACGTCCTTCCAATCCGTTAAGATAAGTCACATACCGGTATGTACAGAGATTTACTTGACGGAAACAGAGGCAAGCCAGTCAGCTACAGCCACAGTGTGGAGTATCCAAATTCTGCTAAACAGAGCAAGCGACCAAGCTGCCAGGATGTTGCTATCCAAACGCCAATCTAACTTCTAGAAACAGTACAATGCATGCGTACAGTAGCTAGCTACTGTGCCTACCTATATGTGGCTAATAGCTATATTATGAAACATAAGTTTTAAAGCTTGCGTACAGCTACTGTGCCTTACCTACATGTTGATAACTATGTAGTTAGATATGCCATAAATACCGTACATATGTAATGTGGATGGAGCGCTACGGACAATGCCGGAACTGGGCCCAAACAAAGGGATACAATCGGCTTGAATTGTTGCTTGATTACTGTCCGCCCTATTGTCGGTCTCTTTGGCGGTCTCTTTGTTTGGACACTGCTAGCTACTGTGCCTACGTACGTACATGATGTTGATATGTAGTAGATAATGTTATAGCCTACCTACCGTACATATGTAATGCGGATGGAGGACATTGTAGCCTAATGTATGCATATGCAATATCCTACCACAGGTCGGTATAATTTCCCGGCGTAAGTAGAGCAGAAATAAATACCGTATTTACCGGTGCATTTCCATCCCCAATGCATAGCCACCCCCTCACCACCCCTAGCTCCCAGAGCCAGGTTTTCAAAGCAAGCTTACAACAGAGACTGAACCGGTAAAAGCGTTCTGCACTCTTTCTTTTTTATATCAATAAATGTACATATATAGAATAACTAGTTCATAATTGACCTCTAAGTTAGAATGTGCACAACAAGCATATACCTACCTACTATACATTATACAGTGTGTACATGCACATGCACACACACACACACCTATCCTACACCATGGTACATATTACATGGTCCACATTGCAAGCATGATGTACATAGCGCCACACAGCCCATTACACCAGCATGTTACATATGTATGGCCCCATATGTACTGTTGGGTACCTGAACCTACATTGTAAGCTGGTCATAAGCTACCCATAGCCACTCTCACAGCAAGCTAAGGCGCTCCATTTCTGATACATACATAAATTAATACATGCATACATATGTACATACATACGTTTTGTCTTGCAGTCATATCACGGTCCTCTACGTACAAAGCGCCCAACTTATTCCCAGTAACAAATCCCAACGTTGGAGTAGTTTTGTTCTAGCCAAAAAAACTCAAAACCCAAAACCCAGAATGACAACCCAAAACCCAATGTTGAGTGCCTTCGTAGTAGCCGAAAGTCTCAAAACCCAAAATGAAAACCCAAAACCCAGAATCCCAAATTTGATGGCTTCGGGAGTAGCCGAAAACTCAAAACCCAAAATGAAAACCCAAAACCCAGAATGACAACCCAAGACCCAATGTCTGAGTGGCTTCGTAGTAGCCGAAAACTCAAAACCAAAAATGAAAACCCAAAACCCAGAATCCCACTGTTGGATGGCTTCGTAGTAGCCGAAAACTCAAAACCCCTTATGAAAACCCAAAACCCAATGTTGTAGTAGCTTCTTTGTAGCCGAAAACCCAAAACCCAGAATGAAAACCCAAAACCCAATGTTGAGTGGCCCATAATGAAGGCTTTGTAGTAGCTGAAAACTCAAAACCCAAACAGGAAACTCAAAACCCAGGCTCAAAACCCAAAACCCAATGTTGGAGTAGCTTCGTTGTAGCCGAAAACCCAAAACCCTAAATGAAAACCCAAAACCCAGGCTCAAAACTCAAAACCCAATGTTGGAGTAGCTTCGTTGTAGCCGAAAACCCAAAACCCTAAATGAAAACTCAAAACCCAGGCTCAAAACTCAAAACCCAATGTTGGAGTTGCTTCGTTGTAGCCGAAAACCCAAAACCCTAAATGAAAACCCAAAACCCAGAATGAAAACTCAAAACCCAATGTTGGAGTAGCTTCGTTGTAGCCGAAACCCCAAAACCCAATCTCAAAACCCAAAACCCAGGCTCAAAACCCAAAACGCAATGTTGGAGTAGCTTCGTTGTAGCCGAAAACCCAATCTCAAAACC
The DNA here is from genome assembly GCA_030247985.1 of Epsilonema sp. ZAB3_2. Taxonomy (NCBI): domain Eukaryota; kingdom Metazoa; phylum Nematoda; class Chromadorea; order Desmodorida; family Epsilonematidae; genus Epsilonema; species Epsilonema sp. ZAB3_2. The sequence goes on along the minus strand of JASAMW010001894.1, from coordinate 25,934 downwards.
CAAAACGCAATGTTGGAGTAGCTGTTAGCCGAAGCAAAACCAATCTCAAACCCAAACCCAGGCTCAAAACCCAAAACGCAATGTTGGAGTAGCTCGTTGTAGCCGAACCCAAACCCAATCTCAAAACCCAAAACCCAGGCTCAAAACCCAAAACGCAATGTTGGAGTAGCTTCGTAGCCGAAACCCAAACCCAATCTCAAACCCAAAACCCAGGCTCAAAACCCAAAACGCAATGGGAGTAGCTTGTTGTAGCCGAAAACCCAAACCCAATCTCAAAACCCAAACCCAGGCTCAAACCCAAAACGCAATGTTGGAGTAGCTCGTTTAGCCGAAAACCCAAAACCCAATCTCAAAACCCAAAACCCAATCTCAAAACCCAAAACCCAATCTCAAAACCCAAAACCCAAAACCCAAAACCCAGAAACTTGGACTGGGTGACAATTTTGCCGCTCCTGTGGCAATGTAACATTTCTAAAACATTCTAAACAAGAATAGCAATAGTTTTTTAAAAAGGGTCGAAAAGCCGGTTGCTATTCGTGTTTAGAATGTTGAGAAATGGTACATTGCCACGGGAGCGGAAAAATTGTCAAGCGAACTCTTGATCGTTTCTTCAACGCTTCTTCAACGCTTCAACGCTTCAACGCTTCTTCAACCGCATCCGCCGCATCCATAGTATTCAAATCAAATCATATGCAAATCCGGGAAAGCCAAGAAACCGGAAGCAGATCGAGGTCGGGCTTGACTCTCCTCCAGCACTAATGGAAGAAGACCGAGACCGAGCTTCTGCTTCACATCAAGATGAAGCGCATTCGGTTAGCTTTTTCGCCAATTTATTTTCAATGTTTCACGTGCAACCATGTACAGTGTAGGTACATTTGAATATATGCTCTGATTGGTCTGCTGAGAAAATGCGGGTGTTTTTTGAAGTCGCATACATATACATAGCGCGTAAAATAACTGGAATGTCCCGAGCCGAGCATTCGAAGCGAAATGCTTTTTCCGCGACTTCGAAAGTTTCCGTATACTCTCAGGTATGTACCGTAAAGACTGGCAGAGCTAAGTTGGCAGTGTACATAAGTCAGCAGTCAACCCCGCGTGCGACGCATTAGTAGTTCTTGGTTTCTTCTTGGGAGACCGTTGGCAGAACTTTTAGTAGCAGCGTAGTAGCGAGAACAGACAAGCGCCGGGCAGCGGTCAACATAATCGATTTTCCTTCACTATGTACGTAACTGCCAACTCAGGTCAGCCATATATTACACATGATGTTATGTAGGTGCAGTTTGTGATTTAGGCGGTGGAGTGTCGCGTTTGTCAAGATTCCTTCAGTTTGGAAGGCGCCAAGCTTCCTCGCCTGCTCTCCTGCGGCCATACCGTGTGTCATTCCTGCTTGACCAGTCTCTGTTTTCAACAAGGCCTCCTGTCTCCGACAAGCAGTAGTGGTAGAAGGGCGCAGCCTCGATTGTACTGTCCCTTTGATCGCTTGCCTACCTCCTTGACAGAGGAAGGCGGCGTCTGGGCACTGAAACGAAATTTCGCCCTGTTAGAACTGCTGGAGCACTTGGATAGGAAACGAAAACAGGTAAAGTGGTATTTACGATATGCCATGCGGTAACGCGATTGGGTTGGTCGATAGCGACCCCGCGGTATTTAGTGAAAGTTGGGATCGGTATCTGCGGGGTCGTCGACGTTCTTTGTTGTCAATTCTTCTTTTCACTCTCTCCTTTACCGCTCCCAGATGATTAAAACGCGATGTCTGGAAGGATTCAGTATTGCTGTACAGTACCGCGGACAGGGGGGTAATTTTCAGTTTTCTGCTGATGACGTGAGCTGATAGCCCTATTTTACAAAAAGACCGGGTCGAAAATTCGCACCCAGTCCTGAGATATAAGGCCTCAAAGTTGACCACAATTTGACCTTAATTTTTCACTTTTTCACCCTAAAATGGGGGTAAATAGCCCCACAGTGGGGCTTTGGGGCTATAAATTTGCACACACATGGACCCTATGGGGGTACATGTTCAGACAAATTTCGAGCCCTCTAGCCCTTTTGGTTCAGGAGTTAAAGCTGTTTTTGCTGAAAATCCGAAAATTGCAAGTTTTTCATAATTTTCAAAATTTTGAGAGAGTTAGTCCGTGTGCCCGCTGTTTTATTTCTGAATCTTGTAGAGCAGAAAATTTGCTACAAGATAGGCTACATTTGAAAAGAAAGTCACCTATGGGAAATTTTCACAGCAAGGCCTCAAAGAGTGGCAAGTAAGGGTTTTAAGAGTGTGCGTTTTCCCCTTTTTTCAAGCTAACTCAACAATATCACAGATACTCTCTCCTCAAAAGTAGCCTATCTTATGTAAAATTTGATGAAGATTTAGAAAAAAGTATTTTTGCCCCCAAAAAAGTTAACCCCTAGCATATAATCTTACAAAAGATGTAATAGATTGACAATTTTTGAACATTTTTGGGGTAGGATTAACTTTTTTGGGGGCAAAAATATTTTTTTCTAAATCTTCATCAAATTTTACATAAGATAGGCTACTTTTGAGGAGAGAGTATCCGTGATATTGTTGAGTTAGCTTGAAAAATGGGGAAAACGCACACTCTTAAATAGAGATGGGCCGAGACTCTCGGTCTCGGTCTCGATCTCGGAAATCTCGGTCATTTTTGGCGATCTCGGTCTCGGTCTCGGTCTCGACTTTAGAATTTTCAAATTCTCGGTCTCGGTCTCGGTCTCGCAACTTTTAGGGCCTATTTTAGGCGAGACCGAGACTAGATTTAAATCGTGCTTTCACAAGCATTTTCATGCATTTCTGCTGAGATTTTAGCTGTCTATCATGAAAAAATTTCCCCTGCGGGGCGATTTTAGCCATGCAATGTAGAAAATAGAAGTGAAGCACCTATTCGCCACTGTTTTTGCCATCAAAATTTTCATAGAAAACGACCATCAGAAAAAATAATAACGAATTTCCATAAGTTATTATACCAATGCTTAGTCTCGGTCTCGGTCTCGATCTCGGTCTAGGTCTCGACAAAATTCCCTAATCTCGGTCTCGATCTCGGTCTCGGAAAATATTCTAAGTCTCGGTCTCGGTCTCGGTCTCGTTTTCAGCAACAATCCAGTCTCGGCCCATCTCTACTCTTAAACCCCTTACTTGCCACTCTTTGAGGCCTTGCTGTGAAAATTTCCCATAGGTGACTTTCTTTTCAAATGTAGCCTATCTTGTAGCAAATTTTCTGCTCTACAAGATTCAGAAATAAAACAGCGGGCACACGGACTAACTCTCTCAAAATTTTGAAAATTATGAAAAACTTGCAATTTTCGGATTTTCAGCAAAAACAGCTTTAACTCCTAAACCAAGAGGGCTGGAGGGCTCAAAATTTGTCTGAACATGTACCCCCATAGGGTCTATGTGTTTGCAAGTTTTATAGCCCCAAAGCCCCACTGTGTGGGGCTATTTACCCCCATTTTAGGGTGAAAAAGTGAAAAATTAAGGTCAAATTGTGCACAACTTTGAGGCCTTATATCTCAGGACTGGGTGCGAATTTTCGACCCGGTCTTTTTGTAAAATATGTAAAATCAGTTGGGCTATCAGCTCACGTCATCAGCAGAAAACTGAAAATTACCCCCCTGTCCACGCAATTCTCAATACTACCTGACATCGCATTTTAAAGGCCGACGACCCCGCAGTATATCTGAATCTACAAAACTTTCTACTAAATACCGGGGTCACAATCGACCAACCAAATCGCGCTACCGCATATCATCCATAAGGCCTGTGGTAAGTAGAGATAGTTTAAGAGAAATGCGTGACAATGATTGAGATGGATTCGTCCAGAGGAAAGAACCGAGATAGGAATGAGGGAGCTCAGACCGAGAGTGAGACGAGAGAGATGTTGGTTTTTTGGATTCGTTTCAGGGGGGAGGAAAAACAGTGGCGAATCGTGCTTTTTTTTATTGTATGGCTGCTGCAGGGGATTTATTCATATAGACAGCTAAAGTCTAGCAGATGCAGGCTTCATTAGAAAAGGCCGACTTTCTATCGGCTTGCAAAATAGCCCTTTGCGAGACCGAGACCAAGACGAAATTTGAATAACAAAGGAGACGAGACCGAGGCCGAGATCGGCAAAAATACCAGTTTCCCCGCCCGCCGCCCAACCCCCTCCCTATAAATCCAAAAATACCCCAAAAAAAAAGGTAGGATTAACTCTTCTGAGGGCAAAATTTTTTTTCTATCTTCAATTTAAAGCTACTTTTGAGAGTATCCGTATATGGAGTACTTGAAGGGAAAACGCACCACTTAATAAAAATAGATTTGTCCTCTCGGAAATCTCGTCATTTTTTGCGCGATTATCACCTCTCAGCCACTTATTCATCTCGCTCTACTCTCGGTCTGAACTTTCAGCCTAACAAGAATAAAAAGAGAGCTGATTTAAGAATCAGTACTTCACAAGCAATGCATTTTTGTGAGATTTTAGCTGTCTATGAAAAATTCTGCGGCATTGGCAATACGATGTAGAAAATAGAAGTGAAGCACCTATTCCCGGTGTTTAGTGAAAAATTTTTTATGAAAAACGATTAAAATTTTTTTTTTTTTGCTCTCTCTGTCTGATGGTGGGGTCGAATCGGCTTCTAAAATCCATACAGTAGTTTTAGCGTTCTGTTAAGAATAACAGTTTATTTGTTTTTTCTGCGATGACGTGAGCTGATAGCCCAACTGATTTTCGTATTTTAAAAAGACCGGTCGAAAATCGCACCCAGTCCTGAGATATAGGCTCAAAGTGACCACAATTTGACCTTAATTTTCCTTTCCCCTAAAATGGGGTAAATAGCCCCACAGTGGGCTTTGGGCTATAAATTTCGACGCTAGACCCTTGGGGTACATGTTGACAATTTTGAGCCCTCCAGCCCTCTTGTTCAGAGTTAAAGCTGTTTTTGCTGAAAATCCGAAAATTGCAAGTTTTTATAATTTCAAAATTTTGAGAGAGTTAGTCCGCTGTTTTATTTCTGAATCTTGTAGAGCAGAAAATTTCTCATAGGCTACATTTGAAAAGAAAGTCACCTTGGAAATTTTACAGCAAGGCCTAAAGTGGCGAGTAAGGGGTTTAAGGAGAGATGGGCGAGACTGATTGTTCTGAAAACGAGACCGAGACCGAGACCGAGACTTAGAATATTTCGAGACCGAGATCGAGACCGAGATTAGGAATTTTGTCGAGACCTCGAGATGAGACCGAGACCGAGACTAAGATTGTATAATAACTTTGAAATTCGTTATTATTTTTCTGATGTCGTTTTCTATGAAAATTTTGATGGCAAAAACAGTGGCGAATAGTCTTCACTTCTATTTTCTACATTGCATGGCTAAAATCGCCCCGCAGAAATTTTTTCATGATAGACAGCTAAAATCTCAGAGAAATGCATGAAAATGCTTTGAAAGCACGATTTAAATCTATCCCGCTAAAATAGGCCCTAAAACCGAGACCGAGACCGACCGAAATTTGAAAATTCTAAAGTTCCGAGACCGAGACCGAGACCGAGATCGCCAAAAATGACCGAGATTCCGAGATCGAGACCGAGACCGAGTCTCGGCATTCTTTTAAGATGTGCGTTTTCCATTTTCAAGCTAATCAACAAATATCCGATACTCTCTCCTCAAAAGTACAATATCTTATTAAAATTCTGATGAAGATTTAAAAATATTTTGCCCAAAAAGTTAATCCTCAAAAATGTTCAAAATCTGTCAATCTATTACATCTTTTTAAGATTATATGCTAGGTTAACTTTTTTGGGGCAAAAATACTTTTCTAAATCTTCATCAAATTTTACATAAATAGCTACTTTTGGGAGAGAGTATCTTGATATTGTTGAGTTAGCTAAAAAAGGGAAAACGCAGCACTCTAATTACTTCCACTCTTTAGGCCTTGCTTGAAAATTTCCCATATGACTTTCTTTTCAAATGTACCTATCTTTACAAATTTTCTCTCTACAGATTCAGAAATAAAACAGCGGGCACACGACTCTCTCAAAATTTTGAAAATTACTGAAAAACTTGCAATTTTCGGATTTTCAGCAAAAACAGCTTTAACTCCTAACCAAAAGGGCTAGAGGGCTCGAAATTTGTCTGAACATGTACCCCCATAGGTCCATGTGTGTGCAAATTTATAGCCCCAAAGCCCACTGTGAGCTATTCCCCATTTTAGGTGAAAAAGTGAAAAATTAAGGTCAAATTGGTCAACTTTGAGGCCTTATATCTCAGGACTGGTGGATTTTCGCCGGTCTTTTTGTAAAATAGGGCTATCAGCTCACGTCATCAGCAGAAAACTGAAAATTCCCCCTGCCGCAGTACTGTACAGCAATACTCAATCCTTCCAGACATCGCGTTTTAATCATCTGAAGCGGTAAAGGAGAGAGTGAAAAGAAGAATAGACAACAAAGAACATCGACGACCCCGCAGATACCGACCCAACTTTCACTAAATACCGCAGGGTCGCTCTGACAAGCCCAATCGCGTACCATGGCATATCGTAAATACCACTTTACCTGTTTTCGTTTCCTATCCAAGTGCTCCAGCAGTTCTAACAGGGCGAAATTTCGTTTCAGTCCCAGACGCCGCCTTCCTCTGTAAGGAGGTAGGAAGCGATAAAAGGGACAGTACAATCGAGGCTGCGCCCTCTACCACTACTGCTTGGAGAAGGAGGTTGTTGAAAACAGAGACTGGTAAGCAGGAATGACACACGGTATGGGAGGGAGAGGAGAAGCTTGGCGCTTCCAAACTGAAGGAATCTGACAAACGCGACACTCCACCGCCTAAATCACAAACTGCACCTACATAACATCATGTGTAATATATGGCTGACCTGAGTGGAGTTACGTACATAGTGAAGGAAAATCGATTATGTTGACCGCTGCCCGGCGCTTGTCTGTTCTCGCTACTACGCTGCTCTAAAAGTTCTGCCAACAGTCCCAAGAAGAAACCAAGAACTACTAATGCGCGACGCGGGGTTGACTGCTGACTTATGTACACTGCCAACTTAGCTCTGCCAGTCTTTACGGTACATACCTAAAAGTATACGGAAACTTCGAAGGCGGAAAAAGCATTCGCTCGAATGCTCGGCTCGGACATTCCAGTTATTTTACGCGCTATGTATATGTATGCGACTTCAAAAAACACCCGCATTTTCTCAGCAGACCAATCAGAGCATATATTCAAATGTACCTACACTGTACATGGTTGCACGTGAAACATTGAAAATAAATTGGCGAAAAAGCTAACCGAATGCGCTTCATCTTGATGTGAAGCAGAAGCTCGGTCTCGGTCTTCTTCCATTAGTGCTGGAGGAGAGTCAAGCCCGACCTCGATCTGCTTCCGGTTTCTTGGCTTTCCCGGATTTGCATATGATTTGATTTGAATACTATGGATGCGGCGGATGCGGTTGAAGAAGCGTTGAAGCGTTGAAGCGTTGAAGAAGCGTTGAAGAAACGATCAAGAGTTCGCTTGACAATTTTTCCGCTCCCGTGGCAATGTAACATTTCTAAACATTCTAAACAAGAATAGCAACCGGCTTTTCGACCCTTTTTCAAAAACTATTGCTATTCTTGTTTAGAATGTTTTAGAAATGTTACATTGCCACAGGAGCGGCAAAATTGTCACCCAGTCCAAGTTTCTGGGTTTTGGGTTTTGGGTTTTTGAGATTGGGTTTTGGGTTTTGAGATTGGGTTTTGGGTTTTGAGATTGGGTTTTGGGTTTTCGGCTACAACGAAGCTACTCCAACATTGGGTTTTGGGTTTTGAGCCTGGGTTTTGGGTTTTGAGATTGGGTTTTGGGTTTTCGGCTACAACGAAGCTACTCCAACATTGCGTTTTGGGTTTTGAGCCTGGGTTTTGGGTTTTGAGATTGGGTTTTGGGTTTTCGGCTACAACGAAGCTACTCCAACATTGCGTTTTGGGTTTTGAGCCTGGGTTTTGGGTTTTGAGATTGGGTTTTGGGTTTTCGGCTACAACGAAGCTCCTCCAACATTGCGTTTTGTGTTTTGAGCCTGGTTTTGGGTTTTGTTATTGTGTTTTGGGTTTTCGGCTACAACGAAGCTACTCCAACATTGCGTTTTGGGTTTTGAGATTGGGTTTTCGGCTACAACGAAGCTACTCCAACATTGCGTTTTGGGTTTTGAGCCTGGGTTTTGGGTTTTGAGATTGGGTTTTGGGGTTTCGGCTACAACGAAGCTACTCCAACATTGGGTTTTGAGTTTTCATTCTGGGTTTTGGGTTTTCATTTAGGGTTTTGGGTTTTCGGCTACAACGAAGCAACTCCAACATTGGGTTTTGAGTTTTGAGCCTGGGTTTTGAGTTTATTTAGGGTTTTGGTTTCGGCTAAAGAAGTCTCAACATTGGTTTTGAGTTTGAGTGGTTTTGGGTTTTCATTTAGGGTTTTGGGTTTCGGCTACAACGAAGCTACTCCAACATTGGGTTTTGGGTTTTGAGCCTGGGTTTTGAGTTTCCTGTTTGGGTTTTGAGTTTTCAGCTACTACAAAGCCTTCATTATGGGCCACTCAACATTGGGTTTTGGGTTTTCATTCTGGGTTTTGGGTTTTCGGCTACAAAGAAGCTACTACAACATTGGGTTTTGGGTTTTCATAAGGGGTTTTGAGTTTTCGGCTACTACGAAGCCATCCAACAGTGGGATTCTGGGTTTTGGGTTTTCATTTTTGGTTTTGAGTTTTCGGCTACTACGAAGCCACTCAACATTGGGTTTTGGGTTGTCATTCTGGGTTTTGGGTTTTCATTTTGGGTTTTGAGTTTTCGGCTACTACGAAGCCACTCAAATTTGGGATTCTGGGTTTTGGGTTTTCATTTTGGGTTTTGAGTTTTCGGCTACTACGAAGGCACTCAACATTGGGTTTTGGGTTGTCATTCTGGGTTTTGGGTTTTGAGTTTTTTTGGCTAGAACAAAACTACTCCAACGTTGGGATTTGTTACTGGGAATAAGTTGGGCGCTTTGTACGTACAGGACCGTGATATGACTGCAAGACAAAACGTATGTATGTACATATGTATGCATGTATTAATTTATGTATGTATCAGAAATGGAGCGCCTTAGCTTGCTGTGAGAGTGGCTATGGGTAGCTTATGACCAGCTTACAATGTAGGTTCAGGTACCCAACAGTACATATGGGGCCATACATATGTAACATGCTGGTGTAATGGGCTGTGTGGCGCTATGTACATCATGCTTGCAATGTGGACCATGTAATATGTACCATGGTGTAGGATAGGTGTGTGTGTGTGTGCATGTGCATGTACACACTGTATAATGTATAGTAGGTAGGTATATGCTTGTTGTGCACATTCTAACTTAGAGGTCAATTATGAACTAGTTATTCTATATATGTACATTTATTGATATAAAAAGAAAGAGTGCAGTACACGCTTTTACCGGTTCAGTCTCTGTTGTAAGCTTGCTTTGAAAACCTGGCTCTGGGAGCTAGGGGTGGTGAGGGGGTGGCTATGCATTGGGGATGGAAATGCACCGGTAAATACGGTATTTATTTCTGCTCTACTTACGCCGGGAAATTATACCGACCTGTGGTAGGATATTGCATATGCATACATTAGGCTACAATGTCCTCCATCCGCATTACATATGTACGGTAGGTAGGCTATAACATTATCTACTACATATCAACATCATGTACGTACGTAGGCACAGTAGCTAGCAGTGTCCAAACAAAGAGACCGCCAAAGAGACCGACAATAGGGCGGACAGTAATCAAGCAACAATTCAAGCCGATTGTATCCCTTTGTTTGGGCCCAGTTCCGGCATTGTCCGTAGCGCTCCATCCACATTACATATGTACGGTATTTATGGCATATCTAACTACATAGTTATCAACATGTAGGTAAGGCACAGTAGCTGTACGCAAGCTTTAAAACTTATGTTTCATAATATAGCTATTAGCCACATATAGGTAGGCACAGTAGCTAGCTACTGTACGCATGCATTGTACTGTTTCTAGAAGTTAGATTGGCGTTTGGATAGCAACATCCTGGCAGCTTGGTCGCTTGCTCTGTTTAGCAGAATTTGGATACTCCACACTGTGGCTGTAGCTGACTGGCTTGCCTCTGTTTCCGTCAAGTAAATCTCTGTACATACCGGTATGTGACTTATCTTAACGGATTGGAAGGACGTCCATATAATATACACATGGAACAGGAACAGACAGAAGCAGTGAGTTGAGTACGCAGTTGTAATGATTTTTTAGGTGCCATTGGGATCAGCTGTTCTTATCGACTGAGGTGTACTGTATTTGTTCCTATTAGAAGATGAGAGGAAGAGGGAGGAGCAGGAGCAACGACATCACTCCGAGACCAGGTACGTAAAAAGAGAAGGGTGACTACTGGGTCCGGTCCCCGATGAGCGTGAATCATGGGCACAGTGACTCAGTAGCGACACAGTAGGGAGGGAGGCGGGAGGGACACAGGGGCACAACGCACAAGTTCGCCAGGTTTTTCTGAAATTGATATTTTCCACCTTTTCTTTACGTACAAAGACAGTTGTGGTTCCTACATGTCAGTGTTGAACTTGACATTGTTTTCACAATGTGCTCCTTGTTATTCGTTTATCACTCTCTCCCATTTTGCCTGTTTCAGGCGCGGAGCGGCCTACAGCGGTGTTGGCTCCGCGCCCCAGGGCCGCAGCGCCCGAAGTGGCAGAGGCAGAGGCAGAGGAGGCGGAGGAGACTTGGGCGGCGGAGGAGGCTTGGCCGGCGGAGGAGGCTTGGGCGACGGAGGAGGCTTGGCCGGCGGAGGAGGCATGGGCGGCGGAGGAGGCATGGGCGGTGGAGGAGGCAGCGGAGGCGGCAGATGCGGCGGCGGCGGCGGTCTTGCTCCCAGGGGACGCTCTCGAATGTAATATCATTATCTGTGCCTCTTTTGTTTTGTCTTTCTTCTACAACCCTGGAAGGTACACGGAGGGCAAACTTTGCGTATGTAGTATGTTTCGTTTGTTGTAGATATCATGGATATAGTGGGCCCCATTTTGGACAACCGCCTGCCGCCGGCATACAAGGACGTGCGGCCGCCGACAGAAGACGGTGAGAAGCTGCCATGGACAGCTCGGGTGACCAACGTCGTGCCCACGCGGTACGCGAACGCTGCAGCGGCGGGTGACATTCTCATCCGCCAGGTGATCGCGGCCACGCGGGCAGTGGATACGGCGTTGGTGGAGACGCACCAAGTCCTGGACGCCATCGAGCTCAATCCTGAGGCTCCAGGTTATTTGCCTCTCTGTTCGAAGCTGTGCATGCGTGAACGGGTTACTGTATGTACGGTACGTACATAATTATTTTTTGCTTATAGGAGTGGCGCGTCTCAAGCTGGTGGCGACCACCCTCAAAGGCGCTACCGGCCTCGCCCGGGCCGTTTTAGATGCGGCGGAGAAAGTCGGCAAGGAGGAGCTGGAGCGACAGCAGCTGCGGCCGTAGCTCTCGTTTGCAATGTACGGTACCTACCAAAAACATACCGATCCCAGTATAGGGAAGAATGGCCTATATGTAGTAACCATTCTTCTCTATACAGGCATTATATATTTTTGGTGATATGGTCCTACTGTACTTGCATGATGTCTGTTCTATGTACGTTTGTTATGTTTTCTGCTTGAACAAAAGCGCTGCGTACAAATGTCTAGTGTAATGTACACAAGTAGTACTTCCAGTAACACAACTCATGCTATCGCACCATCATTAAAAATGCTGTACTTCAACAGGCATACCGTCAAATCAAATTATCAAAGTCCACCACGCAACGCAATTATTATGGCACTTGGTATACTACATATGGCACACGGCACATAAGGCACACTGAAACTGTACAATTTAACGTAGTGTTCTACGCATATGTTGTCACAACCAAGGATAGTGGTATCAAAAATATATAATCCCTGTATAGAGAAGAATGGCCTACGTAGTGGAAAGAAACGAAGCAATCACTAACTCGTTTTGAGGCCTAAAAATAGATATCCTAAAAATAGGATATCTTATCTTTTTAGAACATTTTATGCCCTACTTTTTAGAACATTTTATGTTCTAAAAATAGGATTTCCTATAAATATCCTATTTTTAAGCCTCAAAACGAGTCAGTGATTGGTTCACTTCTTTTCACTACGTGTAGGCCATTCTTCTCTATACAGGGATTATATATTTTTGGTGCTATCAATATGTGCGTCCACCTTTACATAGATTTTTCGTGCAAAACGCAATTTAGTTGACACGACATTATGTACACAGATCACTTTGCGAACTCTTTACCAGGGGACTTGAGCACATCCGTTTTGGCATTTGTTGGCCGGGTAACTGGGCGGCTACTAGCTGCTCTTGATGACAGTTGGGAAGACAGAGCTGTAGCTCCAGGGTGGGTTGTAGTTCCATGCAATGATGACATGCCAGTCACGGCTGCACTTCTTCCTCTGGGAAGATGAGACGTGTCATCGTCATCAGCATCAATAGCTGCAAACCCATTCCCTTTGACACTCTGTTTCAATTGCTGCCGCTTCCTGTACTCTGCGCTGTAACGTGCAACAACATTCAGAGATCCCGTTTGTCCCATTGGGAACCCAGTCGGAGCACTGCCGGCCTGCTTTCCTTTCGTCTCTTGGCTCGTTTTTCCTTTGTTGGCTTCGTTGATAAAAAGCTGTCGTAAAATCAGCTTCCTAAAGTAGCCCATTGCGCTTTGTCCATAGTATGGCCTGGTGTTCCTCATAAGCTGAGCCATGTAGGCGCAAACGAACACTCCGCAGTCTGAGCTGTTGGTCTGTTGTGGAACGTCTACGTTCACAAGAAACTGCCACTCGTCCTGACCCAGCCCCTTTGCTGGAAATGCTTTATCCAGTATCCCGCTAGAACATAATGCACATACTGTACGTAACATGCGCATGAACAATGACACAGTAAATATATGTATGTACACGCACTTCTACCAGTACGCACCCTCCGTACATTATGCACAGTACATTGAATACCCTTGCATGTTCAAACGTGCACACCCACATACTGTGTCTATCAGAATAGGCTCTACAATTTGGTGGTATGTTCTCTTTGAGGTGTAGGTACAGCATGTACAACAATCAACAGTGCTAGCACTAACTTCAGGTAGTGAAGTTGGGTTGCCATGTACATCCCTTCTGCAGTTTGAATTGAATCGATCGTGTCCATTAGCCTCTCTCCTTTCATTGAGCTGGTGAACTCACGGTTGTAGCTGTTGAATATTTCTACTGTTCTTGCGCTCAGGTCAACGTCCAGCAAGTAGAAGTGACCAGCATACGTCGGACCCCATGTGGGAATGAAAATTCTTGTCACCGCTGGCATGCGACTGAGTCTTTCTCGTAATCGTTTGCCTTTTTTAGCCTCACTTTTGTGAAGCAACTCCATTGCTGGTTCATGAAGCTCAGGCGCCATCGTGTCAATGGCCTCTTTAACTTTCGCTGGCAAGCGCAGGAAGAAGGTGTCCAGCGTGAAGACATTTTCCACATCCTCCGCGATGAGTACACCGTAATCGTTCAAAACCTAAAAAAAATAATAGGTGTAACTTTGGCCACCCTGGTACAGTACACAGTTTTCTATTACACACTAGCGCACTACACACGTGGTAAGTAAACTCACGGTGATAATGACTGGCTTACGTCTTCCTGCAGGCGGTCGGCCCCTGCTAGGCCTTTCCATTTAGCTGGCGGAGACTTCTGCAGAGACTTCCACTCCTTCTGAACCCATTCCGGATCTAATTTTGATGGGAAGCTCTCCTCCGTAATGCACTTATGACATATGAAGAACAGCTCAGGTTGTTCACCAGTTGGTGTCGGCTGAAGTTTCGCCGCTGTTGGATCACACGACGTGTGGTACCATAGCTCACAAGCATCGCAGCATATGAATGACTGTTGCCCTGGTGCCGAGAGGCGATAGCTCGCTGCTTTGCACTGCGAACAATAAATCTTGTCGCCAACAGATGCCACAAAGCGGCGCTTTCCTTCTCTGTCACGACGTCGCACCTTGACTCTGCTACATTTCATAAATTCTTCTTTGGTCCCACCAAGTTTCAGAAATCGTTCAATTTCCACGCGCAGGACATTCTCGGACGGCCACAGTAGGTGTGTTGGGTCTTGACCGGAGGCAAGTGCAATTGTATTGGCTATGGCAAATACGCCGCTGGAATCAGCAGTTGTCTGCGGCTGCGTTCCTGCAGGCCATTTCACTTCGACCTTCATGCCGGTGACGAGACTTTTGGAGTACAGTAAGCTGCTCATCCTAATGAGATGGTCTTGAATTGCCTCTGCTTGTGGTCCTTTGCTTACTGTTACATTGGAATCGTAGCAGTATACGATGCGTGCAGCACCAGTCACTGGAGTAGGCACAAGAATGTTCGACAGAACAACTAGATGTGAACCTGGATCCGCATGAACGATCTGCAGGAAGCGATCGGATGAAGCAGCATTCAAACCTTCACTTTGAAAAACAGAAGCGCTGACTCGCTGCGGACGTGCCCAGTCAGGTTTTCCATCTTCCCCACTAGTACGCGCCAGCTTTACCAAAGTGTTGTCAATGATGACAGCAGGAACTGCATCAAACGCGGACTGAAGCTGAAGCAGTTGCGGATACCCGATTTTTCTCCTGGTATACAGTTCTTTGTGTGACATTTCATCCTCCTCCGTGTCTCCTGGTTTAGCCAGTGGAGGAGATGGCAAGGGATATTTGTATTTTGGTAGGTTTAAGACATTTTTCTCTTCATCTTCGTATACATCCGCCCACGTTTCGTTGGGTGGACAGATCTCCATCATACGCTCCAACTGCACCTTACAGGTGTCGGGATCTTCGCTGTACAGTTGATGGTGTTGAGTAAATGCCAGCAAAATTTCCCGGCACAGCTCGTCATCGTCTGGCATTTTTCTGGTTGACGGATCGATGCCCAGAGCCAAAGAAGCAGCGTTCAGACATACATGAGCACCACAAGCATTCGAACCCTCACTTTGCTGCTGGATCGTCTCCCAATACAAATGAACTGATTCTCCACCTCTACCGTACTCCAGGTCGAGCAATTGTATGGCGCATTTTGCCAGGTGTTCACGTCGTTGTTCGCCGCGTTCATCATCTGAACGTGACATGTACTCTTCCAATGAGTCATACACCATCATGGAGTTTTTTTTGCCGTTCCAGTGGTATGAATACATTTGAAAGGACCACGTAGTGGTCCATGAAATGCACCATTTGGATAATTGTCTTCCCCTTGCATCGTGGAAGATCTGGAATTCCAGATCTCTGGAGAGTTGCCAAACCTGCAGAAAGTGTGCATAATGCTACAGTATGCAAAACGTTTAAAAAATCAATCCTTCCGTGCACAAAGCGCGGCGCGCGCGTAGATAGACAGTTGCGAAAGAAGCGGACTATAACTTGGCGCGCGTTTCGCAACTATATACCTACGTCCGATTCTTTTTCAAACTGTCCACACAAAGTGTTGTCAGTGCTATGTATGGCACTTTGATGTGTAACATATAGTGTACAGTGCATTGTGTCACTTACCTCCTAATTCAGGCCTAAAAAATTTGGCTGTCATCTGCACATTCTGCAGAATGTCGTCATGGATGAACCCGCTTTCATCCTGAAGAGCGTCTATGGCATCCTTTCCGATTGCTACATATGTCTGATCGGACGCAAACGTGGATGGTGCGGCCAGTATCAGGTCACCATAATTCTCACCACGTGGCCGAGGACCTCCTTGCTTCGCCGTTCCTTTTGAGTCTTCTTCAGTTACCCCCTTTTCTGGTGTAGCTCCTACCTTCGACCCCCCTGGAACGAAAGGTGGTATTCTTCCCCCATCATACAGAGGCGGCATCGGTGGCGTTGGAAACGGCGTTCGTCGTTGGGTTGGTGAGGGAGCAGGGGTTGTTGTTGGAGTTGTTGCGACGCGTACGCCGCTGGTGCTGACTGAAGTGGCGATTGGAGGCTTCGTCTTCAGCTTCTTATCGCGAGACCTACCTTTCCGACTCTTCTTAAACAATTGGGAGTAGTCAGGAAACACCGGCGACGGAGCCGATGGTTCTTCATCTTCTTCCTCCGGTTCGGAGACAATATCTTTCAGGTCTGATAGACTTTTGCTGAAGTACAGCGATGTACCTGTCTGTCTTTTCTTTTTGCGTCCTCTTTTCTCCCATTTTTCTGTTGCTTCGTGGTCTTCAGTGCGTTCCTTCGGTGTCCGTTCTTTTCCCGGAGTGGCTTCTTCACGGTCGTCTTGTTCGTGTACGACATCAGCAGTCTTTTGTGTAGTACTTTGTGCCGTGGGCTTTTTCGTTTTCGTTAACCGTGAATACGGCCGGCCAGCCAAAATTGTTTGGTTAACGGCTTCCATTCGTACACCTTCTGCCTGCTCCATTTTGTTGGCGTAGTTTGCATATGGAAGATTAAGCTTTCTACCCAAGCAACTTTCTTTTTTGACGTTGTGCCACGCTTCGACAGGTGCAGAAGTGTCATGACGTCGTAGAATTTTGATCTTGCTTCTTTCTTCCGCTGTCAAGTCTCTTGCGTATCTGCGTGGGCTGAATGCTATACCCGTCCACAAATGGAGATGAGGAACCCATTGCTTCAGACATTGTACAGCAGCATTTGAAAAGTACTCATTGGGGTCAAGTTGATCCTCCGTTTCGTTCACGATAGGTGAGAATATGGACGCACAGTCTTCCAAAAATGGGGATGAATCTCGCAAACTTCCATGTCGAGAGGAAAAGGTGTACCATACATCCTTTTCTGATGCTTTCATCTCATCATTGAGTTCATCTGGTACCTGAACAGAGGCAAACAACATGGGAGATGGACTTATGTATGCTGGTAAGTGGTGAATATACGTACAGTATATCAGCCTATTGTATAGACAATCTATTGTACCTTTTCCTTGGGTTCATCTTTCTTGTCATCGTAGAAGTCATCATAGTAGTTCCTTTTAGCCACGAGGAGCCGCAACGATTTCGTAGCTTCTTCAACTTCATCAGTCTTGTACTCTGCACCAAAAGTGAGGTAGGCCCACTCAATGATCAACTTCAAGTCTCTGTAATCTGCGCAATCAATCATCGTGGCGATTGTGCGCATGAATAAGCGCTTCTTCTCCCCGACGATCCCATTGTTTCGACATCTCGTGGATGCTTGGTGGAGGAAATGCGCAGCGCAAGAGTGCAGGAAGGTGATCTCTTTAATCTGAAAAGGTCACACATCTGAACGAAGATGCGCACAGTTTGGCACTTGTCATCGCGCAGTACTAGTATTTGCACTGTGTACGTACAGGCTACCGTATATATACATACAGTACGGCTACCGTAGTTTATCTACATTACATACATAGTATAATAAGTGCTTTTGTTGTACAAACGTACATTGCTTAGAGTCAGTCGATTTCGAACCATCTGGTAGCAGAGCAGCGCATACTCTCGCAAATTTAGGCCGTTGAAACAATTTGTAGCCGCATTGAACAAGGCCCATGACCAGTCTGTGACCACTGAAGCTGGGTGGGCAGTCCGTGAAATAACGCGCATCCGTCGCGTCATTGCCTTTAAAAAGTACTCAATGACATGAACGTGATGATCGGTGGTCAAAAACTCGTAGAGAGCGAAAGCAGGGAACCCCAATGCAATTGTGTCCAATGTTGGCACCACTGAATACACATATGCGTCTGCATTTCTTGTGAAGCCGCCCGAACAATCAATATGAAGCGTGGCTTCCCCTGTCTTGCACATATGAACCAGTAAAGCTAACTGACCATTGAACGCCATGGAAAACCCAAATGGCTCCTCGTTGATATCCTTGATAAACCCAGGTTTAATTTCTTGGTCTTTCTTTGTATCACCAATAGTATATCGTGGCAGAAGATTGAACTGCTGAGCCTGCTTCTTAAGTGCAGTGTGTGGGTCAGGATCGAGTAAGTCTT
Source organism: Epsilonema sp. ZAB3_2 (assembly GCA_030247985.1). Lineage (NCBI taxonomy): Eukaryota > Metazoa > Nematoda > Chromadorea > Desmodorida > Epsilonematidae > Epsilonema > Epsilonema sp. ZAB3_2. The sequence continues at coordinate 7,997 of JASAMW010001894.1, read as the reverse complement.
TTCTCCTTTCTTCTTGGTTCAGGTTATACAAAGCTCGAAGCGAAGGGGCATCGGATAGATTCCCTGCCGATGCAGCTAATGGATGCGGCAGCTGATGAAGCGAAAAGTCGGAGACACCTAGTTTGCTTGCTGCCAGCTCCTCTTTCATCCGCTCTCGTTCTGATCCTCTCATTTGTGTTCGGCGTATTGGTCGTCCTGGCTGTAGAGGGATATGCGCTGGAATCTTTGAGCAGCGCACATCAATGTCCGGCACTTCCTAAAGAAAATGCATGTCTCCACTGCTCCATTGTCATCCATGAGAAATACCCAACATACATTTCGTAAGTTAGTATGGTACGTACTTCCTGCTCATTCCATATACGACCGTATTTTTGGGTATATAGCCCCATGGGGCCCATGGGGCTATACAAAAATCGAGAGGTCTGATAGGGGGATTTACACAGTTGGGGATACAGTACATTAGACAAAATTTTTGTTTGTGAGAGGTGTGTAGAGACATGTTTTTGAGATCAAACGTACATGTTTTTGGTGCAAAATCGTGCGGTTTAAAACAGGGTTATTCTAGTATAAGATATGCTCGCTATAGGCATAGTAGCTTGGTGTAGGAATATAGCTATAGCTAGCTTTTGACCAGCTTACATAGGTAAGTTAGGTACCTTACAGTACATGGGGGGTTATACACCAGGAGGGGATATAGCCTACATAGGACAAAATTTATGTTTGCCAATGGGGGGTTATACACGGGGATATACTCAGGGGGATATGCACCCAAAAATACGGTAAAATCTGTAATATTCAATAGTGGAAATATATTGTAAAGCACAATTTTAATTTTAATTTTAAAAAGTAATTACCCTGAGAAATGTTACAGTGCATGCATACCCCTGGCTTAGGTTTGGTAGGGATTGTGAAAGTGTACACAGCTCCGCATTCTTTAGCTGTACAGTTCATGACGCCCCTGGCCCATTTGTCATAGCCTGGACGTCTTTGTGGCCGATCGCCATGGTGGTACATGGGTTCCGTCACAGCTAGAGTGCATCCTGGATATTTCCGTTTTACGAGGTCACGCAAGACATTTGGCGCATCTTTGGCAAATCGCCATTTCTCAGTACCGCTTTTTTTCACCGTTATAGGTGGCCCCTCTTTCCGGAAAGCTTTCCATTCCTCCGCAGTCAATGTAAGTGACACATTTACACCTGGTTCCCAAGGCGAAGGCTCAGCTATTGGAGCGGATCCCTTATCATGTGCCGCAGCGCTTTCGACAGAATGAGATCGCGAAGGTGACGAAGACGACAACGATGATGATCTTGATGTTGAAGACATTTCGCGGGAATGGACGCTAAAAATTTGTAGGGATCCAGCAATTCGGACGAAAGAAATAGAGGAACAGTTGCAGTGTATCTGCACGTACCATGTATGAGAAGTACGGTACAGTAAATTATATCGCCAGCAATATGGCAGGCACTGAAACCTAAACTGTCAAATCCGCCTCAAAACGTGGCCGAATAACACTCCAAACAGAAAATACTGCTATTGCTCTGCTCTTGAATTATACTGCTCTTGCTACGGTATTTCGGAGCAGGTCCAGCTACGGAAAAAGTAATTTTCTATGCCTCTATTCATTTCTATTTCTATGCTAGAGGTACAGTACAGACAATGCCGGAACTGGGCCAAACAAAGGGATACAATCGGCTTGATTGTTGCTTGATTACTGTCCGCCCTATTGTCGGTCTCTTTTGTTTGGACACAGCTTGACGGTCTCTTTGTTTGGGCACAGCTTGTCGGTCTCTTTCGTAAGCTGATATACGTATGCAAGTTCAGTACAGTACCAGTACATTTTATGCTCAGGCAATTATCCCTTACAAAGCGAGCGTTCATGAACCGTATTATGTACCTACAGTTGATTAACGAGTGTCCGTGTTCCGGGTCATTATCTCACTGAAGCAGTCACAAACATACGTAATTATCGCCCACAATAGATACATCCTTTTCATGCCCTTCATCATAAAAGAAAGATTTTGTCGCCGAAGAAGTACTGTAGCTGTCGCGCATATTTCGTAGTTGAAGAAGTCCGGAATTTAGTTTTGGTGCAGTCGGTAAAAATGGTGCCTGCGACAATTCTTGGTAAATATTTGGGATCTGTTCACTTCCGTCCACTGCTACGAATTGGCTTGGACTTTCGGATTTCCATTCTATCAGTACGTGCCCTGCTGTTGCTGGCAATAATTGTCGGCGGAAAAAGCTACATAGGCAGTAGCATTGAGTGCTGGTTGCCGGCCAATGAAGCTCCAACAGCAGAGGGGTTCATCGAATTTTTCTGCTTCTACGCTCCTTTGAAACACGGAGCAAACGCATCTTGGAGCGAAGATCTCCATAGGACCATGACCTGGTACCCGTGGGTACCTATCTTCTTCCTCATGCAAGCTGTCATTCTCTACTTTCCTTGCCTTCTGCTAACATACATTGGCAATTTTCTAAGTAAACATGATGTAATGTATGTACGTACAATATGTATGTACTGCGTATGTGTCTCAACATACATACTAAGTACGTACAATGTAGAAGTACGAGCCGCATATGTAGGTGCGGCATGTACATATGTGTAATGTAACTTACACCAGGCATACAGGCTGGTACAGTTTATTTTTTTGCCACTCTTTCTTATTTTAAGGCTGCTACGTATTTTTTAGCAGTGGACTTGAACCGGCTGGCGGAATCTGTTGTCGTCGCTAAAGATTTGGTTGGAGCAGCTCGCCAGCAGTTCGTTACGGAATTAAGTCTTCAGCTGCAAACCATAAAGAACAGTGCTGTTTCGCCGTTGCTTGTTATCTGTTTCTGCAAACTTCTAGTTTCTTTTACTGTTCTTTCTCAATTCTATCTCATGAGAACTTTTCTTGACACCAATTATGACTTTGCAGTACAGCTAGTGAGGCATAATTTTTCCTATGAACAGACTGAAATATTCCCAACGCTAGCACTATGCGACGTGACCTATTTGCGCCATGCATCAGGTATTCAAAAGAAAAGCGTCATGTGCGCAACCAGCTTTAATATTGTGCTTCAGAAAATTTTCACTTTCCTTTGGTTCTTTTTTGCCGTACACTTCTGTATTGCCGTATTTGATTTTTTTCTGATCTTCGTCCGATTAGACCATCATCACCGACAAAATCTGCGAAACAATGCAGCCAGGGGCAGCTTTCGGTTTATTGGTACCGCACGGCGTCATTATCTGTATTACATAAAACTGGTTGATGCTAGTATTGGCAGAGAATTGATGCTTTTTGTGTATGAAAACGCGCTGAATGACGTTGTCATTGATGGAAACGACGAGTCAGGGCTATAGATAATGCGCAAAGGGTGCTCTCTTACCAGGTATAGCGATTCTATCCCGCTAAAACTTTTAGTTGGGTCTATTTCGCTATTTCTGTTGGTGATAAATCACTAAAAGTTAGTAAAAACTGAACATCTTTTAGTGACAATTGGCAATCGCTAATATTTTAGGGTTTTCTGACCAAATGTTTAGTGATAAAGTGATGGTATTGAAGCCCATGCAAACGCTTGGGCGCGAAAAAATGCTATTTGGTTAGCGATTTTTTGCTAAAACAATAGCATTATTCAAATTTTTCAAGCGACGCTGCTGCAGTGCTTAGCTTTGTCAAACTTCAATTTTCCCAGGATTGAATGCTTCTGCTATAAATGGAAACCGTGACTAGAATTATTGATCAGAAACAATGTTGCTTCCGACTATTGCATGTTTTCTGTTCTCAAGAGTGATCGCGACCAAAAATCTGTCTCTAACACTGCACTTCCATGTAACTTTGACCCATCAGAGGGTACGAAAAAGAAACAAGAAGCTTCATGGCTAATTGCTGTACACAGTGTACATCTCTGGAAGTGAACCAGTCACATCCATCTGTATCTGTCCCACTGCACCTGCGATGCTTCAATCAAGGTGAAAAGCAGTGTTCGATTTTGTGGACTGACTAATTTTCGACAGAAGAGGAAATGGAGGGATACCGTATTTACCTGTGCATAGCCCCCCCCCTATGCATAGCCCCCCCCCTATGCATAGCCCCATATTGGCAAAACATAAAAAATGCCCTATGCATAGCCCCCCCCCCCCCTATGCATAGCCCCATATGTACTGTACAGTACCTGAACCTACCTACATAAGCTGACCCATAGCCACTCCCACACCAAGCTAAGGTGCCTATAAGCCTGCTTGGGGGTGTATTGTGCTAGAATAACCCTGTTTTGACCTCAATTATGCCCTAAAACACGTGCTTTTGACCTAAAAAATATGCCTCTGCGCACCGCTCAAAAACATAAAAAATGCCCTATGCATATCCCCCCCTATGCATAGCCCCCCCTATGCATAGCCCCATATAGGACCTCTCAATTTTTGCATAGCCCCATGGGGTAAATTTTTGCATAGGTAAATACGGTTTGCATTTTTGCATTTTTGCATTTTTGCATTTTTGCATAGGTAAATACGGTATGATGAATGAACTGCAGGCAGGCGCTATCAGACTGAAGCAAAGTAAAGGTGGTGCTCAATAAAACGGCTAGAAGAATGAACACTATAGGCTATACAACAGTTCTGCCATAGGAAGGTAGGTGGTATCATTCTCTTCTTTGGCTTCTTTAGCTTCTTGTGGTACCATACAGTATGTTAGCCCTGTTTCTGTTGCATGTTTCTCGGTTTTATCTTAGGCCTACTATGTTTAATTTTCGTAATTCTGTACCGTAGTAATATGTAGGTTCTCAATATTATATTGTACAGTAATACGACTATTTATGTGTTTTTTTATGCGCGTTTCGATACGAACAGTACCATGCTTGTCCATCCATGTATGAATCTACAACTATTATGAATTTGTGATGATGTGTTTTTTGAAAAATAAAAATCACTACTTGATTGTGAAAATGTGCTAAAAATGTTATTAGAAAATTGCTAACTTTTAGCGAAAATAATCACTAAACATTTTAGTAAAATTGTATCACTAAACTGGGTAGTGGAAACTAACTAAAGGGATCCCAAGCCGTATTTGCAGTAAAAGTTTAGTGACAGTTTTAGTGAAAATTCACTATACCTGGTAAGAGAGTGCTGTTGCGCCCCAGACCCCCGTAGCCTCCGGCGGTTGGGGCTCCACCCCAGACCCTGGTGGCTCACTCCGCGAGCCAAGATTTTTGCGCCCCAGATTTTCATAGGCAATCTATAGCCCTGAGTAGGGTTTATTTTTGTAAAAATATACAGTGCGTAACATAGTACTTACAGACGTACATACACACCGAGATAATTAAGATGCTTGCATACCTTTACCTTTACCTTGGTTGCTTACGCTTATGCCTATACTGTGTATCCTATCCTTCTTATATACGTATTGTACACGTAAATGTCAGTATGCATATTATGCAAGTATTGTAGTGTCATAAAATGATCCCGATTGAAGCTGTCATATAACCGTGGTTTGGTCGGTGGATTACCTTCATGTAATGAAACTGAAATGACAATAATAAATGTAAATGATAAATAAAGTATGCGACCAGAAAAAGTACGAATGACAGAGTACGAATAAAGTACTGTTACTGTACATTGTACACGTAAAGTAGATTATGCACGCACATTCGTACGGCTTGCATTTTCGCAGCAGTTTCGAAAAGACGGATTGTTACAGAAATGTTTGATGATCAGCAATATATCAGTATTCCAAAACCCAGAATAAAAAGCCGAAAACCCAATTTTAAAACCGAAAACCCCGGCTCAAAACCCAAAACTGAATGTTGGGGTAGCCTTATTAAAGCCCATAATGAAAACCCAAAACCAAATGTGAGAGTAGTTTCGTTGTAGCCAAAAACTCAAACCCCAAAGAAATGAAAACCCAAAACCCAGAATGAAAAAACAAAACCCAACATTGGAGTAGCTTCGTTGTAGCCGAAAACCCAAAACCCAGAATGAAAACCCAAAACCCAATGTTGAGTGACTTCGTAGTAGCCGAAAACTCAAAACCCGAAATGAAAACCCAAAACCCAGAAACCCAAATTTGAGTGGCTTCGTAGTAGCCGAAAACTCAAAACCCAAAATGAAAACCCAAAACCCAGAATGACAACCCAAAACCCAATGTTGAGTGGCTTCGTAGTAGCCGAAAACTCAAAACCCAAAATGAAAACCCAAAACCCAGAATCCCACTGTTGGAACCCAGGCTCAAAACCCAAAACGCAATGTTGGAGTAGCTTCGTTGTAGCCGAAAACCCAAAACCCAATCTCAAAACCCAAAACCCAGGCTCAAAACCCAAAACGCAATGTTGGAGTAGCTTCGTTGTAGCCGAAAACCCAAAACCCAATCTCAAAACTCAAAACCCAGGCTCAAAACCCAAAACGCAATGTTGGAGTAGCTTCGTTGTAGCCGAAAACCCAATCTCAAAACCCAAAACGCAATGTTGGAGTAGCTTCGTTGTAGCCGAAAACCCAAAACCCAATCTCAAAACCCAAAACCCAGGCTCAAAACCCAAAACGCAATGTTGGAGTAGCTTCGTTGTAGCCGAAAACCCAATCTCAAAACCCAAAACGCAATGTTGGAGTAGCTTCGTTGTAGCCGAAAACCCAAAACCCAATCTCAAAACCCAAAACCCAGGCTCAAAACCCAAAACGCAATGTTGGAGTAGCTTCGTTGTAGCCGAAAACCCAAAACCCAATCTCAAAACCCAAAACCCAGGCTCAAAACCCAAAACGCAATGTTGGAGTAGCTTCGTTGTAGCCGAAAACCCAAAACCCAATCTCAAAACTCAAAACCCAATCTCAAAACCCAAAACCCAATCTCAAAACCCAAAACCCAAAACCCAAAACCCAGAAACTTGGACTGGGTAAAATTGTACGTTCCTGATGTTTCTGGGTAGTGGGTAGTGGGTAGTGGGTAGTGAGATTGGGTAGTGGGTAGTGAGCTGGGTAGTGAGATTGGGTAGTGGGTAGTGAGGTTGGGTAGTGGATTTTCGGCTATAACGAAGCTACGCCGAGCTGGGTAGTGGCCTGGCTGCGTCTATTTTACGCAGTGGGTTGTGAGCTGGGTAGTGGCCTGACTACGTCTATATTACTCATTGGGTAGTGAGCTAGGTAGTGGCCTGGCTATGTCTATATTACTCGTTGGGTAGTGAGCTGGGTAGTGAGCTGGGTAGTGAGCTGGGTAGTGAGTTGGGAGTGACCATAGTGGGTAGTGAGCTGGGTAGTGAGCTGGGTAGTGAGTTCGTAATGACCACAGTGGGTAGTGAGCTGGGTAGTGGCCTGGCTACGTCTATATTACTCATTGGGTAGTGAGCTGGGTAGTGACCACAGTGGGTAGTGACCTGGGTAGTGGCCTGGCTACGTCTATATTACTCATTGGGTACTGACCTGGGTAGTGGCCTGGCTATGTCTATATTACTCATTGGGTAGTGAGCTGGGTAGTGAGCTGGGTAGCAGCTCACTACCCAATGAGTAATATAGACATAGCCAGGCCACTACCCAGTTCACTACCCAACGAGTAATATAGGCGTAGCCAGGCCACTACCCAGGTCACTACCCAATGAGTAATATAGATGTAGCCAGGCCACTACCCAGGTCACTACCCACTGTGGTCACTACCCAGCTCACTACCCAATGAGTAATATAGACGTAGCCAGGCCACTACCCAGGTCACTACCCACTGTGGTCACTATCAACTCACTACCCAGCTCTCTACCCAATGAGTAATATAGACGTAGCCAGGCCACTACCTAGCTCACCACCCAATGAGTAATATAGACGTAGCCAGGCCACTACCCAGTTCACAACCCACTGCGTAAAATAGACGCAGCCAGGCCACTACCCAGCTTGGCGTAGCTTCGTTATAGCCGAAAATCCACTACCCAACCTCACTACCCACTACCCAATCTCACTACCCAGCTCACTACCCACTACCCAATCTCACTACCCACTACCCACTACCCACTACCCAGAAACATCAGGAACGTTAAAATTGTCA
>JASAMW010001893.1:0-17154 GCA_030247985.1 Epsilonema sp. ZAB3_2 | reverse complement strand
CGACTAGATGCCAACCTGGATCAAGATTGGTTCCATTGCTGAGGGTGATGCAGTCTGCAGCTGCTGCATGCAGGTCCCTTTCCCACTGAATTTTGACACTCTGCTTGAGCTGGATCCAGCAGAATGCAAAGTCGGCTTCTTTTTCCCTCCCCGACACACTTTGGCGAAAGTGTCCCTTTTCCGCAGCTAGGTCTTGCAAATTTGAGCGCGAGCGGGGCAGTCATTGTAGCGATCTTTGCAGTGTCCGCCACAACCCCAACAACTGCCGGAAGCGGAAGGTGCGCTCTGTCTGGCAGGTGCACTGCCTCATCCGCTAATCTGTTTTTTGAGCGCGCCGACGCTCGGTTGGCTGGAGGAGTGAGGAGTCAGCGCTGAAGACTCCTTTTTCGCCGTTTCCTGTGCGCAAAGAATGGTAAGAGTTTTCGGCAGGGTCAAGTCTTTTTCAGCCAACAGTAGCTGCTGTACAAAAGTGTCCCTGCAGCCAATAATGAGTTGATGCATGGGATGCCTATCCGTTTACTCGAAATGCACAGTCTCTCGATAGGGTACAGAGGGCGGAATGGAACTCATCAATCGATTCTTCCGGTTCCTGGTGCTGGCGTTGAAAGTCAAACCAAGCTTTCGCGGTTATCGCGATGAGGTTTGAACCGTTCCTGTGCTGCTGTTTCCAGACCTTCGAAATCATGAGCAGCAATAAGCGCATCCACAGATGAGTCCATGGAAAGGAGACGTGCTCCTTCGACGCCCAAATAGCTCAGAAATAAATTTGAGGCCAATTTTTTGTCCAACATCTCTTTTCCAGCTGCGTGCGGAGTGGTGGATGGATAGGTACAAGGTGAATGCTTTGAGCCAAGCATCCCAGTCCGGTGCAACATCAGAAGAGGTGTGGGTACGTTCGGTGGAGAATGTGGAATTTGACGGTGGACGCTGCTGGAGCAGCAGCAGCAGCAGCAGCAGGTGGATCAGGATCCGGCATGAATGCAAATAAATACGAAGCTACCTAGGTACAGTACTGTAGTGTATGTATACGATGTACGCACTTACTAATTAATACGAAGATAATAACGATGCTTGCTAGGCTCACTGACTTCGTACTGTGATTGTACTCTCTACTCCGTACGTTCTCTTTCTCTTAAAGAGAAATCAAGCCAACCACTTTCAGCCCGTACAAAACCTTATTATCCCAACGATAGCAAAATACTCTTGCAGAAAGGTTGCATGAATCATGTGAGAGCAAAAACATGTAGTGCCACATTTCAGTAGGTGGATGCTTGAAATGCTATGTTTAGCCAAGTATCTATCTTTGACGCCATTGCCTAATGTCAGCGTAAGCCTTGTGGGCAGGGGTGTAGGTACACATCAGATTTAAACATGTATTAGCTTTTAGATGGTAGAATATGCTCTTTATTGTGGTACAATGTTAGCCCTTTAGTGTGACTCTGGACATATATGTCCACGACCTCTAATATTAGTTATTTGTTTTAGATGACCAAATCGTGGAGACTAAATCGTGATTAGATGACTAATTCAGAATTAGTCATCTGTTTGTAGATGACTAATTTTTTTAGGACCAAGAAAGTGAAAATTAGTGATCTAATTTAAGTCACCAAAGTAAGCTAACTAATTTTTTTCAAAAGAGATGACCAATTTTTTTGGTCATCTATTCTGATAGACAAAAATTTTTTTTAGTCATCTGTTTCAGAAGTTAGTAACCCCCGAATTCGCTCGGATTTTGGTAACTAATTTCTGTAGACCAAAAAGAAATTAGTCATCAGAGCCAATTTCACTTATTAGTAGTCACAAATTAGTTAGCTACCGGTTTTGGCACATTGCCAAAAACCACCCTCGCTGACCAATCAGTGCCGCTCCTGGTGACATCATTTCTAATCATGCGCAATGACATTAGCCCTCCTTGCATGTGCATACAGCCTCTATTTTGGTGTTGACCTGTTAGTATGGGAAATTTTTTGTGTTTGTAGGCTATTTTGAGGCCCAAATTTCAAAAATTTTCCCAAATTTCCCTTTTTGCACACACTATTTCCTCCAAAAATTTTGCCAAATCATTCTTTACAATATCTGCGCAATTTTTCATGATTCAGCACATCTTCTCATGCTTTTAGCTGACGTTTGGCTTCAGCTGGGTGCGCTGACAAAAGAGATTGCCAGTTTTGGCAAATTGCCAAAAACCACCCTCAGAGGCCAATCAGTGCCACTCCTGGTGACGTCATTTCTAATCATGCGCAATGACATTAGCCCTCCTTGCATGTGCATACAGCCTCTATTTTGGTGTTGACCTGTTAGTATGGGAAATTTTATTTTGCCAAATCATTCTTTACAATATCTGCGCAATTTTTCATGATTCAGCATATCTTCTCATGCTTTTAGCTGACGTTTGGCTTCAGCTGGGTGCGCTGATAAAAGAGATTGCCAGTTTTGGCAAATTGCCAAAAACCACCCTCGCTGGCCAATCAGTGCCACTCCTGGTGACGTCATTTCTAATCATGCGCAATGACATTATAGTCTGGCCAATAGCAGTTGGCACCTGGACTCAAGGCGCGTTGCGTAAAATAGATTCACAATTGCGGATTTCTGTCCACGCTTCGTGTACTCCTATTTACCAGAAGTACGTGCAAACTACGCAACTCGCCTTGAGTTCAGGTGCCAACTGCTATTGGCCAGACTATAGCCCTCCTTTCATGTGCATACAGCCTCTATTTTGGTGTTGACCTATTAGTATGGGAAATTTTTTGTGCTTGTTTGTAGGCTGTTTTGAGGCCAAAATTTCGAAAATTTTCCCAAATTTCCCTTTTGCACACACTATTTTAGAGCTCAGTTTTGGAGAATAAGACTTGTGTTATGTTGCCAATAGACTCTGCTGCGTTTGGATTGCTCTTGCTGACATAGTGACTTACTGTTCATCTTGTCATACATAGATTGAAACGTGAAATTTGCTCACTAAATGTAGTTTACCAGTTGGATTCCTAGCTTTGTAGACTAATATTTTTTAGTAATCAAACCACTCAGTAGTTAAGCTTTTTTAGTCATCTAATCAATAGATGACTAAAAAAAATTAGTCATCATTTTAATAGATGACTAATTTTTTTTAGTCATCTAAATTAGCTTACCAATTCAGGCGGCAAAAAAATTAGTAATCTATTTGAAAAAATTAGTCATCTGTTAACAAATGACCAAATCGTGTAGACTAATTTGGGAATTAGATGACCAATTCGAATTAGTCATCTAACAAATTAGATCACTAATTTTTTCTGAACGCTAACGGGTTAGGCAAATCCTCGATTTTCTGAGGTCAGCCTTTCTGAGTTGTTTTGAGTCGCTTCCTGTTGGCCTAGAAAGTTGAAGTTTTGTACGGATAAACGTTGAAGCCTTGGCTACTTACTGTAAAAGACCGCATTTGAAAATGACACTCCGCTGTGGAGATAGAGACACAAACATCCGGAGAGTATATTATGAAACACCCTGTACATGGATAAATGGTGTGCTGAAGTGAAAAACAGCTGGAATTTGGTTATCACCACCATATACTTCACCAGTAGTACAGAAGTCCACGCTCAGAAAAACATTCGGATGAGGCCTTAACTCGCGGCTCTTATGTTTCAACATGAAAGGTCAATATGCTCGGTGTCAGTACAAGTCAGTTGTCCTGCCTGATGTCGTTTTGTTTGTTGCGTCAGTCAAATAAGTACATGGCAAGGAGCTATTAGTAGAGGAGACATCACCCAAGCAAACTACTGTAAGAGGGGATATTTTCGGACGGTCTTTTTCGGACATAAGGCTTTTTCAACATTATTTGGACGGGGAAATTTTCGGACAAATGCCTGACCTCAATGAGCATGCAAGCGCAGCGACATTGTCTGATGCGAAGATTCTGTATGCACCTATATCGATTGACACTGACAGGCTTGTGCTTGTATTTATTTACCCGTGCATGCATAGGAGGGGGGCTATGCATAGGGCATTTTTTTTATGTTTTGCCAATATGGGGCTATGCAATATGCATAGGGGGCTCACCGGTAAATACGGTACTGTAGTAATGTTGTATGTAGAGCAAGTACGTACGTGTTCTGATAGGCTGAGCAAGGTTGGCAGCATACAGTACGTAAGTCAAAAAACAGCCCGGCGTGCGACCCGATTACGTGACAAAAGCCCAGAATGCGTCAATACCTAGGCGGACAGAACCTAGGAAAAAGTACGACATTACCTCAGACCATAACTGGTGCGTTAAAACCTTAGATGCATGCGTAATAACCACAGACAGATAAGGTTTTTCATACTATTTATTTTTTTGCTAGGTACATACGTTGTAGAGTACTTCTTTGGAAATGTACCTTGGACACCTTTTTTATGGTCCAGAGCCGTTTTCCCAACATATTGCGCCTTCTGCATTACGTTGCTGACCAGTTCAAAATCTTAACCCCTCCTGTCTGCTGAGTATAGCTGCCTGGTAGGCCCAAATTGCCCCTCACGTGCCCGCCACTTTTTAAAAAGTTCTTACCATCATTCTACTCCATTTCTCTTCCACAGATTTTTGATTTGGGGCATGCCCCTCCGATATTCTGATGAATACACCCATGATATAGCCCAAAAAGGGGTAATTTTGGCTAATTTGATCATTTCTGTCAATTTTGGTGGTGGTGTATTTATCAAAATATCGAAGGGGCATGCCCCAAACCGAAATCAGCGAAAAAAATGGAGTAGAATGATGTTAAGAACTTTTGAAAAAGTGGCGGGCACGTGGGGGCAAATATGGGCCGACCAACAGCCATATCTCAGCATACAGGAGGGGTTAAATTTTGAACTGGTCAGCAACGTATGCGGAAGGCGCAATATGTTTGGAAAACGGCTGCTGGACCATAAAAAAGGTGTCCAAGGTACATTTCCAAAGAAGCACTCTAGAACGTAGTGTACGTAGCAAAAAAATAAATAGTAGTGCGTCAGTACGTCAGATTGTGCGACAGTATCCCAGACATGTCAAAATCACAGAAAAAATCTATTGAAGTATTCGTCGAAGCGGGGAATGGAGAATTTTGAATGATGGCATTTCCCGAGTTACAGCCTCCCTTAAACAGCATCCCTGTCCTGCATTAGCTGTGGAATATCACCAACTGTGTCATCATATTGTTGGCGCGGTCTTTTGGGTTTCAGCGCATGGCTCATGACCATTGCGAACAAGCTGACCAGCCAACGCTCAGCCAAAGGTACTGCAGTGCAGAAGTGATCTCGCCGGCTGCACGGGATCCGATCGCCTACCCCCATTGCTGATGGTAACATTTGGAACGTTGCCAAGCTGGGGATTGTTCTTTTTCTCTTTCAGACAGTCAGTCGCACTGCACTGTACCCAGTCCTGATGAGTAGAAACGTACTGGGAACCCAGCAAATGATATCCCTCCTTATTTGGACCACGGCTGGGAAAATGAAGCAGAGGATGAATCCCCCTTTGAGATCTTGCTTTGAAGTTATCGAAACTACGAAGTCTCCTCCAACCGCCGCCATCTCTTGGTAAAACTTTCTTCCCCAATAGGCAATACACACACGTCCTGCGCGCTCGCTGCTGACCTACGCTATGATGACTGTAGCTGACGAGGTAATGCAAATTTCGTTTCACCAAACTTAGCCCATTCATTTTACGTGCTTTAAACGCCTTTCTGAGGTTCTGCGAGGGTTCTGGGTATTGACCACGCCTTGTCCCGCTGAAGGTTCTGCGCACAAATCTGAGCTCAGGACCCCGCAAAATGATTTCTGGGGTTTGACTGTAGGTACTGACGCACGCAGAGATTGATTGGTGCGCAGTCAATCTCTGTATTGGAAGCGCCTAGGAAGGAGCGGTGGGGATGGACCGGGTGAAACAGTGCGGGGAGCAGGGCTGCGTCTCACAAACAGATCCAGCAGAGCTGGAAGAGGTGGCGGCTAACAGAAGGAATGGCGGAGCGGGGGGGTGGGACGCAGTGGCGAAAAGTCTGCAGGAAGCACAAGGCTCGGGAGAGGAGCACGGTTGTGGACGAGTCGCGGCTATTGAACGAGAGGAAGCGACGCGGAAGGAGCTGCATTGGCCCTACTGGAAAATTGCGTAGAGATCGCGATGGTTCAAGAGGAACTTGGAACTGATACAGCTGGAAGAAGGTGAGAAAACGGAAGCTCACAAGCGCTCAAGTTGACCGACTGATGGAGAGCTGATCGCCATTGTGAACAAACGAGACGAGTTGGTAGAGCAGCTGATGGCCAAGAGCAAAAGAGGAGGAAGATAGCTCGGGCAAGGTGGGGGCGGCGGGCGGGCGGAGTGGCTCATATGTGGCCATGGAGGAGGTAAATTGCGAGCTGGGGGAGCCTGTATTGTATTCCTCTTTATAAGAGTGCCAAGCTTGCTGAGTACAAAAGCTTATGATGATTGATGATGATGAGATTGCAGAGATTGATTGAAGTCTAACATCTTCGTACTGTACTATCAGTAATGACTATTTCAGTTTGTCCATTGGCTTTCGCAGATAATGACGAGTCTGGGATTTGCCCCGACCGGCGACCCTTTATAGTAGTACAGGGTGTTCTTTTTCTCTGATACGCATTTGACTGCCAATTTCAACCTGGTTATCCTGCACAAGGAGCTAAAGTAGAGGAGACCTCACTCCCCCAAATGGCGGAGGCAGTGCCTACTCGAACTCTAGTTTTCATCTTGTCGGTCTCCGTTCCTGCACAGAGGCCAAACAAGCCAGCTCCAATAATACATATATGTACCACTTCCAATCTTTTCATGGTGGTCGGTACCCTAGCGAAAAATCATTTTTTTCAGTTTTTGCAAAAGTTGTTTTTGAGCTCCGCAACACGCACACAGCCAGCCTATCTGTCCTCTCAAATCACCCCCAGTAAAGTCCCCGTGGTGTTATCCTTCTCTACCCACTCTGAAACCTGAGAAATTGATGAAAAACTGCCTTTTCAAACCTTTCCCAGATCCCCCTAGAGCAGTCAAGAGAAAATTAGAGCACCCTACCTAGTTTTTAGATTTCAAAATGAAACTGTTTTTTCCATTTCCACCGTTAGCTCTACCCGTTTTCCTTTTCAGATGAACAAGATTTTTTAATCTCCCTCCTATTTTTTTAGTTTCAATCCTTAATGGGAACTTTTTGGAAATTGGTAAGCCTGCATGCTCATTAGATAGAGCTAAAAATGCTTAAAACGCACCAAGTCCCATCCCTCTACGTTGCGTCGTCCGGTTACAGGCAGAACACTGACGTGAACGGAACGACGCAGAGCTAGCGCGATAAATTACACAGATCGGAGTAATTTTTTTCCACCATGTGCTCCGTGTGGTGTTCTACCTTTTTGTTGTATAAAGTTTTGCTGTATCTTCACCTTGTGGCTGGGAAGCCAAAAACCGTGTGTTTCGCAGTTAGCACATAAAAGCATGGATTCAAGTAGTCCATGGTAAAATTTTTTACATCAAAAATGGCGCCATGTACATTTGATTTTCTCCTCTGCTTATCTGTACATTTCTCTTTTACTCTGCAAAAATTTTACCATGGACTACTTGAATCCATGCTTTTTATTGCTAAACTGCGCAATGACACACGTTTTGGCTTCCTGCCACAGCAGTGAAGATACAGCAAAACTTTATACAACAAAAAGGTAGAACACCACACGGAGCACATGGTGGAAAAAAATTACTCGATCTGTGTATGGTTATCGCGCTACATGCTCTGGCGTGCGATTTCCCGTTCACAGATCAGTGTTCTGCCTGTAACTCAAGAACGACGCAACGTAGAGGGATGGGACTTGGTGCGTTTTGAAGCACTTTTTATGCTCTATCTAATGAAGCATGCAGGCTTACCCCAAATTTTCCGCAAAAAGTTCCCCATTAAGGTCATTTTTGAAATCTACACATAAAATTAGGTTAGGGTACCTGATTTTAAAAAAATTGCTTTCAGCACATTTTTCCATTCTGAAACACGTGAAAATCGGGTAGATCAGGCCTTAACCGTTGGATAATGGAAAAACCAGTTTCATTTTTGAAATCTACACATAAAACTAGGGTAGGGTACTCTAATTTTCTCTGCTTGACTGCTCTAGGGTGGCATATTTGGGTAGAAATGCATTTGAAAAGGCAGTTTTTCATCAATTTCTCAGGTTTCCAGAGTGGTGGAGAAGGAGTTAACACCACCACTGGGGACTTTGGACCCTTGGTGGTGAAATTTGAGAAGGACAGCATTTGGCTGGCTCTGTGCGTGTTGCGCTGAGGCCTGCAAAATACCCAACTTTTGCCAAAAAGCTGAAAAAAAATGATCATTTTCGGCCATACCAGTTGGGGATGGGTTAACGCCGACCCCACCATTGAAAAGATTGAAGAAAGTTGAGGTACATATATGTATTATTGGAGCTTGGCTTGATTTGGCCTCTGTGGCAGGAACAACCCGACAAGATGAAAACTAGAGTTCGCAGTACGCCCGGACACTGCCTCCGCCCATTTGGGGGAGTGACGTCTCCTCTACTTGTAGCTCCTTGTGCAGGATAACCAGTTGAAATTGGCAGTCAAAATCGTATCAGAGAAAAAGAACACCCTGTACTACTATAAAGGGTCGCACGGTCATGGGTCATAATCCCAGACTGCGTCATTATCTGGGTGACAAAGTCTCAATGTGACAAAACCTGGGAATAGTGCGTCATTACTGATAGTACAGTACGTGCAAGATGTTGAGCACTTTTCAATCAATCTCTGCAATCTCAATCAATCAATCAATCAATCATAAGCTTTTGTACTACATGCAAGCTTGGCACTCGTTATAAAGAGGAATACAATACAGGCTCCCTCACAGCTTCGCAATTTACCCTGCCTTCCATTGGCCACATACTATTGTATGACACACTTCTCGTCTTGACTTGAACTGACAGCCTGCCACCTTGCAATACATCTTGCCCAAGAGCAGTATCTTCCTCCGTCTTTTGCTCGTTGGCCATCAGCTGCTGTACCAACTCGTCTCGTTTGTTCACAATGGCGATCAGCTCTTCCATCAGTCGGTCAACTTGACGCTTGTGAGCTTCCGTTTTCTCACCTTCTTCCAGCTGTATCAAGTTTCCAAGTTCCTGTTGAACCATCTGGAAGCGATGCTCGTAGTCGTGAATTTTTTCCAGTAGGGACAAATGCAGCTCTTTCCGCGTCAGCAGATTCCTCTCGTTCAATAGCCGCAGAAACTCGTTCATCAAAGCGTGCTCCTCTTCCGAGCCTTGTGCTTCCTGCATGACTTTTCGCCACTGCTGTTCCACCCGTGTCGCTTGCTCATCCAATTCCTTCTGTTTAGCCGCCACCTCTTCCAGCTCTGCTGTGATCTGTTTGTGAGACGCCAGTTCCTGCTCCCAGGCACTCGTTTTCACCGGTCCATCCAGCTCAGCATCTTCCTTAGGCGCTTCCAATACAGAGATTGACTGCGGCACTTTTCAATCAATCTCTGAGTGCGTCATTACCTAGGACATGTCAAAACCCCAGAAATCATTTTGCGGGGGCGTCGTAACCTCAGATTTGTGCGACAAAACCTCAGCGGGACAAGGCGTGGTCAATACCTCAGAACCCTGCGTCAGAACCTCAGAAAGGCGTTTAAAGCACGTAAAATGAATGGGCTAAGTTTGGTGAAACGAAATTTGCATTAGCCATCGTCAGCTACAGTCATGCATAGCGTAGGTGCAGACAGCGAGCGCGCAGGGAACGTGTGTGTTATTGGGGAAGAAAGTTTTACCAAATGATGGCGGCGGTTGGAGGAGACTTCGGTAGTTTCGATGACTTCAAAGCAAGATCTCAAAGGGGGATTCATCCTCTGCTTCATTTTCCCAGCCGTGGTCCAAATAAGGAGGATATCATTTATGAGTTCCAGTACGTTTCTACTCATCGGACTGGGTACATGCAGTGCACTGACTGTCTGAAAGAGAAAAAGAACAATCCCCAGCTTGGCAACGTTCCAAATGTTACCATCAGCAATGGTAGGATCAAATCGGATCCAGTGCACCCGGCGAATGATCACTTCTGCACTGCAGTACCTTTGGCTGAAGCGTTGGCTGGTCAGCTTGTTCGCAATGGTCATGAGTCCATGCGCTGAAACCCAAAAAGACCGCGCCAACAATATGATGACACAGTTGGTGATATTCCACGGCTAATGCAGGACAGGGATGCTGTTTTAAGGGAGGCTGTAACTCGGGAAATGCCATCATTCAAAATTCATCATTCCCCGCTTCGACGAATACTTCAATAAATTTTTTCTGTGATTTTGACATGTCTGGGATACTGTCGCACATATCTGACGTACTGACGCACTACTATTTATTTTTTTGCTAGGTACACTACGTTGTAGAGTGCTTCTTTGGAAATGTACCTTGGACACCTTTTTTATGGTCCAGCAGCCGTTTTCCAAACATATTGCGCCTTCCGCATTACGTTGCTGACCAGTTCAAAATTTAACCCCTCCTGTATGCTGAGATATGGCTGTTGGTAGGCCCAATTTGCCCCTCACGTGCCCGCCACTTTTTCAAAAGTTCTTAACATCATTCTACTCCATTTTTTTCGCTGATTTCGGTTTGGGGCATGCCCCTTCGATATTTTGATAAATACACCACCACCAAAATTGACAGAAATGATCAAATTAGCCAAAATTACCCCTTTTTGGGCTATATCATGGTGTATTCATCAAAATATCGGAGGGGCATGCCCCAAATCAAAATCTGTGAAGAAAATGGAGTAGAATGATGGTAAGAACTTTTTAAAAAAGTGGCGGGCACGTGAGGGGCAATTTGGGCCTACCAGCAGCTATATCTCAGCAGACAGGAGGGGTTAAATTTTGAACTGGTCAGCAACGTAATGCAGAAGGCGCAATATGTTGGGAAAACGGCTGCTGGACCATAAAAAAGGTGTCCAAGGTACATTTCCAAAGAAGTACTCTACAACGTAGTGTACCTAGCAAAAAAATAAATAGTATGAAAAACCTTATCTGTCTGTGGTTATGACGCATGCATCTAAGGTTTTAACGCACCAGTTATGGTCTGAGGTAATGTCGTACTTTTCCTAGGTTCTGTCGCCTAGGTATTGACGCATTCTGGGCTTTTGTCACGTAATCGGGTCGCACGCCGGGCTGTTTTTTGACTTACGTACTGTATGCTGCCAACCTTGCTCAGCCTATCAGAACACGTACGTACTTGCTCTACATACAACATTACTACAGTACCGTATTTACCGGTGAGCCCCCTATGCATATTGCATAGCCCCATATTGGCAAAACATAAAAAATGCCCTATGCATAGCCCCCCTCCTATGCATGCACGGGTAAATAAATACAAGCACAAGCCTGTCAGTGTCAATCGATATAGGTGCATACAGAATCTTCGCATCAGACAATGTCGCTGCGCTTGCATGCTCATTGAGGTCAGGCATTTGTCCGAAAATTTCCCCGTCCAAATAATGTTGAAAAAGCCTTATGTCCGAAAAAGACCGTCCGAAAATATCCCCTCTTACAGTAGTTTGCTTGGGTGATGTCTCCTCTACTAATAGCTCCTTGCCATGTACTTATTTGACTGACGCAACAAACAAAACGACATCAGGCAGGACAACTGACTTGTACTGACACCGAGCATATTGACCTTTCATGTTGAAACATAAGAGCCGCGAGTTAAGGCCTCATCCGAATGTTTTTCTGAGCGTGGACTTCTGTACTACTGGTGAAGTATATGGTGGTGATAACCAAATTCCAGCTGTTTTTCACTTCAGCACACCATTTATCCATGTACAGGGTGTTTCATAATATACTCTCCGGATGTTTGTGTCTCTATCTCCACAGCGGAGTGTCATTTTCAAATGCGGTCTTTTACAGTAAGTAGCCAAGGCTTCAACGTTTATCCGTACAAAACTTCAACTTTCTAGGCCAACAGGAAGCGACTCAAAACAACTCAGAAAGGCTGACCTCAGAAAATCGAGGATTTGCCTAACCCGTTAGCGTTCAGAAAAAATTAGTGATCTAATTTGTTAGATGACTAATTCGAATTGGTCATCTAATTCCCAAATTAGTCTACACGATTTGGTCATTTGTTAACAGATGACTAATTTTTTCAAATAGATTACTAATTTTTTTGCCGCCTGAATTGGTAAGCTAATTTAGATGACTAAAAAAATTAGTCATCTATTAAAATGATGACTAATTTTTTTTAGTCATCTATTGATTAGATGACTAAAAAAGCTTAACTACTGAGTGGTTTGATTACTAAAAAATATTAGTCTACAAAGCTAGGAATCCAACTGGTAAACTACATTTAGTGAGCAAATTTCACGTTTCAATCTATGTATGACAAGATGAACAGTAAGTCACTATGTCAGCAAGAGCAATCCAAACGCAGCAGAGTCTATTGGCAACATAACACAAGTCTTATTCTCCAAAACTGAGCTCTAAAATAGTGTGTGCAAAAGGGAAATTTGGGAAAATTTTCGAAATTTTGGCCTCAAAACAGCCTACAAACAAGCACAAAAAAATTTCCCATACTAATAGGTCAACACCAAAATAGAGGCTGTATGCACATGAAAGGAGGGCTATAGTCTGGGCAAAAGCAGTTGGCACCTGAACTCAAGGCGAGTTGCGTAGTTTGCACGTACTTCTGGTAAATAGGAGTACACGAAGCGTGGACAGAAATCCGCAATTGTGAATCTATTTTACGCAACGCGCCTTGAGTCCAGGTGCCAACTGCTATTGGCCAGACTATAATGTCATTGCGCATGATTAGAAATGACGTCACCAGGAGTGGCACTGATTGGCCAGCGAGGGTGGTTTTTGGCAATTTGCCAAAACTGGCAATCTCTTTTATCAGCGCACCCAGCTGAAGCCAAACGTCAGCTAAAAGCATGAGAAGATATGCTGAATCATGAAAAATTGCGCAGATATTGTAAAGAATGATTTGGCAAAATAAAATTTCCCATACTAACAGGTCAACACCAAAATAGAGGCTGTATGCACATGCAAGGAGGGCTAATGTCATTGCGCATGATTAGAAATGACGTCACCAGGAGTGGCACTGATTGGCCTCTGAGGGTGGTTTTTGGCAATTTGCCAAAACTGGCAATCTCTTTTGTCAGCGCACCCAGCTGAAGCCAAACGTCAGCTAAAAGCATGAGAAGATGTGCTGAATCATGAAAAATTGCGCAGATATTGTAAAGAATGATTTGGCAAAATTTTTGGAGGAAATAGTGTGTGCAAAAAGGGAAATTTGGGAAAATTTTTGAAATTTGGGCCTCAAAATAGCCTACAAACACAAAAAATTTCCCATACTAACAGGTCAACACCAAAATAGAGGCTGTATGCACATGCAAGGAGGGCTAATGTCATTGCGCATGATTAGAAATGATGTCACCAGGAGCGGCACTGATTGGTCAGCGAGGGTGGTTTTTGGCAATGTGCCAAAACCGGTAGCTAACTAATTTGTGACTACTAATAAGTGAAATTGGCTCTGATGACTAATTTCTTTTGGTCTACAGAAATTAGTTACCAAAATCCGAGCGAATTCGGGGTTACTAACTTCTGAAACAGATGACTAAAAAAAATTTTTGTCTATCAGAATAGATGACCAAAAAAATTGGTCATCTCTTTTGAAAAAAATTAGTTAGCTTACTTTGGTGACTTAAATTAGATCACTAATTTTCACTTTCTTGGTCCTAAAAAAATTAGTCATCTACAAACAGATGACTAATTCTGAATTAGTCATCTAATCACGATTTAGTCTCCACGATTTGGTCATCTAAAACAAATAACTAATATTAGAGGTCGTGGACATATATGTCCAGAGTCACACTAAAGGGCTAACATTGTACCACAATAAAGAGCATATTCTACCATCTAAAAGCTAATACATGTTTAAATCTGATGTGTACCTACACCCCTGCCCACAAGGCTTACGCTGACATTAGGCAATGGCGTCAAAGATACAGATACTTGGCTAGACATAGCATTTCAAGCATCCACCTACTGAAATGTGGCACTACATGTTTTTGCTCTCACATGATTCATGCAACCTTTCTGCAAGAGTATTTTGCTATTGTTGGGATAATAAGGTTTTGTACGGGCTGAAAGTGGTTGGCTTGATTTCTCTTACGTACGGAGTAGAGAGTACAATCACAGTACAAAGTCAGTGAGTTTAGCAAGCATTGCTATTATCTTCGTATCAACTCAGCAAAGCGTACATCGTATACATACACTACAGTACTGTACCTAGGTAGCTTCGTATTTATTTGCATTCGTACATGCCGGATCCTGATCCACCTGCTGCTGCTGCTGCTGCTGCTCCAGCAGCGTCCACCGTCAAATTCCACATTCCTCCACCGAAAACGTATCTTGACACCTCTTCTGATGTTGCACCGGACTGGGATGCTTGGCTCAAAGCATTCACCTTGTACCTATCCATCCACCACTCCGCACGCAGCTGGAAAAGAGATGTTGGACAAAAAATTGGCCTCAAATTTATTTCTGAGCTATTTGGGCGTCGAAGGAGCACGTCTCCTTTCCATGGACTCATCTGTGGATGCGCTTATTGCTGCTCATGATTTCGAAGGTCTGGAAACAGCAGCACAGGAACGGTTCAAACCTCATCGCACAACCGCGAAAGCTTGGTTTGACTTTCAACGCCAGCACCAGGAACCGGAAGAATCGATTGATGAGTTCCATTCCGCCCTCTGTACCCTATCGAGAGACTGTGCATTTCGAGAAACGGATAGGCATCCCATGCATCAACTCATTATTGGCTGCAGGGACACTTTTGTACAGCAGCTACTGTTGGCTGAAAAAGACTTGACCCTGCCGAAAACTCTTACCATTCTTTGCGCACAGGAAACGGCGAAAAGGAGTCTTCAGCGCTGACTCCTCACTCCTCCAGCCAACCGAGCGTCGGCGCGCTCAAAAAACAGATTAGCGGATGAGGCAGTGCACCTGCCAGACAGAGCGCACCTTCCGCTTCCGGCAGTTGTTGGGGTTGTGGCGGACACTGCAAAGATCGCTACAATGACTGCCCCGCTCGCGCTCAAATTTGCAATACCTAGCTGCGGAAAAAGGGACACTTTCGCCAAAGTGTGTCGGGGAGGGAAAAAGAAGCCGACTTTGCATTCTGCTGGATCCAGCTCAAGCAGAGTGTCAAAATTCAGTGGGAAAGGGACCTGCATGCAGCAGCTGCAGACTGCATCACCCTCAGCAATGGAACCAATCTTGATCCAGGTTGGCATCTAGTCGGATCGGCATGTAATTCCAATGACATTCGAGGCAGATACCGGAGCAGAGCCCTCCACATTATCTTTGGCCTCCTACCAGCAACATTTTGTTGGTACCACCCTTAAGCCGGCGCCGCCTCTTCTCAACTACGACGGAACGAAAACGTCTGGAGTGCGCGGTATGTTCACTTCTCGTGTAGATTTCGCTGGCAAAAATCACCGCAGCACATTTTATGTTGTCGATTGTGCTAAACCTGTGCTTGGCCGAAATTTTTTGGTACCGCTCAAAATTCAGCTACACTGTGGTGACCATTCTGTGAAAAAGGTAGACACGGCGGCTTCAAAGGGTTATGTCAGTCGCCACCCTCGTCTGCTTTCGCCTAAGCTAGGTACTTAACCGGGCTACGAACACATGATTCATTTACGTAAGGACGCAACTCCTACTGCTGTTCACCCGCGCCCTGTGCCTTTGTCTCATTTCGAAGCAGTGAAGCGAGAAATTCGTCTGATGGATGATCTCAGCATTTGGGAAGAGGCAGATTGGATGCATGGCATGGTAACTGTAGAGAAGCCTAATGGTGGCGTACGCATCACTACAGATCTGCGTCCTCTCAACAAGTACATTGTCCCGGATCGTCACCCACTTCCGCTCATCAACGACTTATTTCTGCAGTTAGCGGGAGCTACTAAGCTGTACAGTAAGCTGGATTTTGCGAAAGTGTACTTTCAGATTGCACTGGCTGAAGAAAGCCGGGATCTGACCACTACAGCCACTCCGCTCGGACTGCGACGCTACAAGCGGCTTCCTATGGGGATGACAGATTCAGCTTCTGTTTTCCAGCGAATGGTGCAAAAAAGCTTGGCAGGATTGCCAGGTGTCTGCGCATACATCGACGATGTTCTCGTCTATGGTGCCACCCAGCAAGAGCACGACAGTCGACTGGATGCTGTGCTCAAACGGATGGCTGAATTCGACTTTCGCCTGCAGCCCTCGAAGTGCGTTTTCAGTGCATCTCACATCAAGGCATTGGGGCACTTGATTTTGCCAGAAGGAATCAAGCCAGATCCGGAGAAAGTCGCCTCCACCCGCTCAACGCCCACGCCGAAGGATGTCAAAGCTGTCCAATCGTTCCTGGGCATGCTCAACTACTACCGAGTTTTTGGAGGATGTCACCTCCATCGCCGAACCTCTGCGTGCACTCACTCGCAAGGATGTCAAGTTTCGCTGGACGCAGCGGGAAGATTTGGCATTCAAAACGCTGTGGCAGATGATGGCGGAAAAACTACTGGTACATGTTTACTGACCCGGCGCGCCCACTTTCGTCACATCGGATGCTTCTGATGTGGGCGTCGGCGCCTTACTCTCTCTCAACTGCATGGGAAAAAAGAGGTTCCCATCGCTTTTTTCAGCAAAACGCTGAATACGACGCAACGCAACTACATACGCGACCAACGAGCGAGAAGCTTTGGCCGCTCTGCTTGCATTTGAACACTGGGAGAAATTTTTACTGGGTTTTCACTTCACCCTGCGCACGGATTACAAGCCACTGGCCACTCTTCTTCACTCTTCATCTGACAAGATGAAGAGCTCCAAGTTTCGTCGTTGTGGTGAGAGACTGGCAGAATTCGATTTTGCAGTGGAGCACATACCTGGAAAATCTAATCGGGTCGCGGATTTTCTCTCTCGCTTGGGATGACAAGCGGAGCAACTGGGCGTCGCTGCCGACCCCAGTCTTCAGGTCCAGGGCATTCGCATGCAGGATCTGCACACAGCATCGGAGACCGACGCGCTTTCTCCGCTGTCAAACTGTACCTACAGCAAGGCTGGCCGGAAAAGAAGGAACTGCAAGGAGAGCTACTGACCTTTTTCCACGAATGTCAGCACTTACAAGTAAGGGATGGTTGCTTGTACAAAGGAGCTCAACTTATCCCTC
>JASAMW010001889.1:0-14537 GCA_030247985.1 Epsilonema sp. ZAB3_2 | reverse complement strand
GAGCTTAGGTGGTCGGGCTTACAGTCTCATGAAAGCTGGGGTTTACCCCATGGTACCCTTATGCGATAATAAGCAACTCAAGCAGCCAGCTAAAGGACTTCAGTAATCGCGCCGATAGAAGCGACTGCTGCACACCTCGCAGCTGGAGGGGCTTTTGAAGTCCGTGTAGTTTCCCTGTGGATTCGAGGGTGCTTCCTATACACTCCACAGAAGAGGCAGCGTCCGCTGGCCTCAAACTTACGGCTCCCTCCTCGCTGTTTACTTTCCCTTCTCGCTCGCAGTCTCTCCGTTATCTGCACCGTCTTCTTCAGCCTTCTCCCCCTTTCCACACCGCCAAACGTTTGAACTCTTCCCGTTCTAGTATTAGCCCGGAAAGTTGTGTTTCTTCTGCCGCCATACTGTTGGCCCCAGTTGTTTTCCTTCTTCTCGGTCTGGCCACAGCAAAATGAATCCCTTCTCATCTCTTTTCATCCCGCTTCTGCTTAACCTCGCGCTCAGTCGTCCTCAGGCCTCCACCACCACTTCCACTTTTTCTTGCATTCGTGAGCAGGTCGTTTCCGCCGCTTTTGCTCTCTCCGGAATTCGTCATTGATTTATCAACAGCCACCTTAGCTTCTCGATTCGCATAATTTCCTTCTGTTTTTGCAGCAAAATATTCTTCTCCATAATTTCTCCTGGCTAGCTCCTTGGCAACAGCAGTTTGGAATAACTCTTCTCCGCCAGCAGGAAAAAAGGCCACCTGTTAACTCTTTCCCCAGCGTATTTCCTCCGCCATCCAGGACAACAAGAGGCCATCCTGGTGAATGGAGGCTGTAGATAGCTGTGTCGTCTGGTACGAAGGAATTGGTAGTGGGAGGCAGAGAGTAGCATCTACGAGGGGGTTTCTCTGGTAACATCATCTACCACTGCTGGCTTGTTTTTCTGCTTTCGTACAGTCGAGAAATCAGCAACTAGCTGCCACATTAGTTCGAGTGCCTCTCGTTCTTCGTGGGACATGAGTTTCTGGGACGCAGACAGCTGAGAAAGGCGGAGAAGAACGGATGCCATCAACTGGAATCTTTGACGTTTCACTGGTAAAAGATGGAGCAGCTGTAAGAAAAAGATCGCAGGGTTATCAAAGATCATGATCATTCACATAGTATCGAAGACATGCGCTGGCGTACGCTCAGCGTTGTGCACTAATGCATGAACAGACATGACCACACTCGGCGTATGCCAGCGTGTATCACCACATGAACTATTATATGCTTTATAGGGTACTGTGGGGTAAACCCGGACACGGGGTAAACCCGGACGCCTAAGCTTTTCTGAACTTTCCGCATCAGCAAATGATGAACTAACATGGTAGCTCATCTGAAAGAGGAGAGTTCAGTAATCGATTGGTAGAACACTTGTCTCAATCGGTCGTATGGTTGCTGAGATATACTAGGTGTCAGGGTTTACCTCCGTGTCAGGGTTTACCCCACATTACCCTATCACTTATGTCCGTACGTACCTGTACAGATGAAGGAACGCTGAGATGGCGATCCATCATGTGCTGAAACAGGGCAAATTCACTGGGAATTTTTCCGACTGTGGTATCATTGCGGTCACAGAAACAGCAGTCCATGCCGCCTGTCTAGTAGCTTGAACTGACTGCAACATATACATGTAAAAAATAAAACATGTACACATAGAACACAAGCAAGCTAAGCAACAACAGGAGAGGAAGCATAACACAGCACAACATGTGCATGTGTGCGGCGCAGAGACCTGCAATAGTGGCATAAGACATAAGAGTATAGTCACCGGGACGATCAAGACCGTGCTTGAGAATTTTGGCGCTCCGTAGTAATCTTAGTAAATCTGGCATTTCTATACAAGAATAGCAACCGGCTTTTCGACCTTTTTTCAAACACTATTGCTATTTTTGTTTAGAATGTCGAATGTCAGATTACTACGGAGCGCCAAAATTGTCAAGCACGGTCTTGATCGTCCCGGTGCCCATACGCGACTCCCGTTTCACTGCTTCTACAATTCAACTTACTTGAGACAAGTTGACCAATTTTTTTCTCGTTGTCCTTGTCCGCCCGCGCGTCTGGTAATTTATAATCATCACAAGAACCAACAAATAATGTTTACCTCTTGAAATGGCTCCGCCAAAATGACACACATATAGTATCTCCTTGAGCTTGATGAGCCGGTTTGTGTTGTACCCTGCGCCCCAAATTATTGGGTGGCTTTAGGCGCGCAAAATTTCGGTGGGATAAAGTATAACTTATAGCGCAATCATTCAACTTTCATCGTTTCATCCTTCACCTTCCATCGATCGCACTAACAACGGGTACAGAGTACAATTCAAACAAACCGACGATTCGAACAAACCATGTGCGTCATTTTGGAAGAGCCAATTTCAAGAGGTCAACACTTTTTATCAAGAGGTCCACACTTTGGTTGCAGCTTACGAATTACCGCGCGTCTTCATAAACCACAGACTTCTAGAGGTTACACGGACATAGCACTCTATTTTGATACTGGGCATGACGTGGGAGTCTATGCACATACATAACGTGTGGAACATAGGACAGCTTTTACATTCCTGAACACAACAGCACAAAATTGGCTTTGAATGAGCTTTGTTATGTACGTTGTCATATAGAAAAATATCGCCTTCAATTCTATTCAGCTTTTACATAAAGTCTAAGCTGTATACCTGAAGGGATGCCTATTATCTCACATCCTACATAGCGCAAGCGCACTCACTGCTACCATGCAGTGCACTCACTGTGTATGCGAATGAAGGATAACAGCATGTAACAAGACCAATTTCACACATCACAAATCACCTAGTATCCAAGCAATTATATTGATAAGAAGAATATAGTGCAAATCACAACTTGGATGATCCACTGGACAGCTTTTTGACCTTCATCATTTCGCGTTTGATCGATCCTGAGCTAAGAAACATATAAAAAACATTTGTCAAGATCAATTATCAGTGAAGAGTATGATGCAGAAATCGTTTTCCTTTCTTCTCCAAAAAACCGCATCTTTTTCTGTGGAGCATGTGTCAAGATATCTCACTCAGAAGATTCCCAGCTTGAACTCCCACGTGTTGAAAGATAGCCGTTCCATTCGGAATCTCACCCTCGTTGCCCGCACAAAAAAAATAAATTCGTGGAGTCCTATGTCCGCCTAAGCTCTCTAGAAGTCCGTGCATAAACAAACGACAAAAGTTAACGGCAGTAAATATTTTTTATCGTAACAGCAACCACAGAGTAAACATATGTATACAAAAATTGCAAGAGAAGTGCCAATTGTGTGCTTAGCTTACACCCTTACGCGACTATTTCATTTCACATCATCGCAAAAAATCTGACTTAATTAACTGGCAGAAACTTGAAGTGTCCCGGGTTCGTCCGACCGATTATATGCTGGGCTTGTTATTATAGCCAAATGCTGAACTGACTTCTTGAGACTGTGCGTGGGATTCATTCTGACACAGACGTTACGTACGTACGTACATGATCATGCCATTCAGACATATAACATAACAGACGTACATGTCAGACATACTGTAGATACAAGACAACAAAGCAATCACCCCCGTCTTCTTTCCCTAAAACACCATCACCATCACTTTCCCATTTCTATTCCAGATGTTTTTTCATTCTCTCCTCTTGCTTTCTGCAACACACAAAAAGCAAAATTGCTAGCCAGATTCGTACGGCCCAGGCAGGGGATCGAACCCGGGATATCTAGAAGCCAGTCGGGGTATCACGAATAATTCTCCCCCAAAAAGGAAAAGTCCCCCAGCGAATTTTCCCCCAAAAATACGAATTGTCCCCCCAAAAAATATACCAATTTTGCGAATTATCTCCCACGCGAATACACCCCCAAAAAATACGAAGTCGTCCCCAAATGTTGGCGAATTCTACCCCAAAAATACGAAAACTCTCCCAAGCGAATTGTCCCCCAAATTGATAAGAATAGTGCCCCAAACGAAACGGAATAGTCTCCCAAAAATACGACTTGTCCCCCAAAAAACTCACCATTTTTGCGAATTATCCCCCAAGCGAATAACCCCCAAATGTTGGCGAATTCTCCCCCAAAGTCCTACAATTTAGTGTCCTACTTTTCGCACGAAAAATTTTTATTTCAGTGCAATTTTGGGTACGGTACAGTAACTAGTTTGTGGTCACTGGTCACTATACAACAGTGACCACAGGTGAGCATCGTCCAACAGCGCCAAAATATAAAATTTTCCCGCATGTACAAAACAAAACCATCAGGAAAAGGAAAAAAAAGTGAGGAGGTGCCCCTCATGAAATCGATATGAACAGAGTGATGCAGCATCTGGACTACTGTCAACATCGCGTGGGAAACAACAACATATAGATTATGCTGAATGTCTGAATGGTGAAATTACACTTTAATCCGAGTTTACTCGACAGTTTCGGTTGGTAGAAGAAGAGGGAAGTTGGAATTGTGTGTGTTTTATGACGTTTTATGCTGTCCTGTTACAGTCTGTTATGTTTAGGAAGGAAGATAAATGTGTGGAAAGGTGGGAAAACTTGAAAAAACATATGGGACAGAATTCGTTTTTTTTGGGGAGCTATTCGCATCAATTTGGGGGACAATTCGCTTGGGAGACTATTCGTATTTTTGGGGGAGAATTCGCCAAACTTTGGGGGAGAATTCGCCAACATTTGGGGGTCTATTCGCTTGGGGGATAATTCGCAAAAATGGTGAGTTTTTTTGGGGGACAATTCGTATTTTTGGGGGAAAATTCCATTTCATTTGGGGCACTATTCGCATAATTTGGGGAACAATTCGTGTGGGGGACAGTTCGTATTTTTGGGGGAGAATTCGCATAATTCGGGGAAGAATTCCTATTTGGGGGAGAATTCACCCAATCCCAGTCGGTACGTTTATCTTCGACTTGGAATGCTCTACTGCTAAGGCAAAATACTGGAAACGAAGCTGTGGCGCTAAGTAATACAGGTCCCGTCCTCTACTTCAGCAAATGGCTGAGACTTGAGCTGTGCTGTGTCCCTGCAATGTACCGTGGATGACCCATGATAGCACTTACCAATACGCGCCCTCATCCTCGTCGTCGTTGTGGAGCAGCGGCGTCAGCGCCCTGGAATCTGCGTCCGCCCCTCGGCTTCCGTTGGGATCCACCGCGAACGGGGGAGCCGCCACACCGTAAGCCGGCTGCGCCTAGAAATCACGGTACAGTAGTGCATACTGAAAATCGGAGTTTTCAGAATCGGCTCCAATACAGTAGTACTTCGTCTCCACTTCAATGATGCAATCGATTCGGCCTCAAGTTCATACCGACGACGTACCGACAGATTTTTCTGCCCACTTTTGCTATATACAGGGTGTTTTCATAATATAGGGTACTGTGGGGTAAACCCGGACACAAGCTTTTCTGAACTACTTAATGCCGCTTCAGCAAATGAAGAGCATAGTAGCTCATTTGGAAGAGGAGAGTTCAAGGAATCGATTGGTGAAATACTACTACTTGTCTCAATCGGTCGTACGGTTACTAGACCCCTTAGTACCCTACTCCCCACCAAAAGTTTTCGTGTCCATCTCCATCGCGGGGTGTAAGGAGACTCGTCAGAATTAGCATCCCAAATGTCCGTCAAATGTCCGTCCATAGGGCGGACAAATCCGCGGCAATAAACCCGAAATGTCCGCCAGGCTTTCTTTTCCCTCCTCTGTCATACTATACACAGTACGTACATTGCGCCAATGCGAAAGACCAGAAGCGAAGGACGACCGAGGCGTATATTATTCAATGCTGAAGTGGGCTGTGAAAGGGGTCGAGGTCGTAAAAGTTCGGCGCGCGCGCAATAAAACTTCGCTCCCTTCCACTTTTGATTGACAGCACAAGTGTTCGCCTGAGCACAAAGCCAACCCGACGGACATTTTGGAGCAGTGCGGCGGACAAATGGGATGAAATAGTCCCTGCTCTGGTGGGCATTTAGCGGACATTTGACGGACATTTGGGATGCTAATTCTGACGAGTCTCCTAATTTTGACATGTGAAGAGGCACAAAACATCAGTAGAGTTTATTTTGAAACACCCCGTATGTAGTACTCATTTAAAAGAGCATCACCTGAACTTTTCGACAAGCGTCTGTTCAGCGAGCAACGTTCAGTAGCGCCAAATCGCATGTTTTTGGGGTGTTTTTGAGACGTCGTACTGCGCCAAATACAAACGCTTTTGGGCCGCTCTTTTTATGTATGGGTAGGCCTAGGTTGGGTCTACTACGAAAGCAAAACTTCATGCTTGTACATCCTGTGTGGCGAGCGCTCTATCTGCTCAAAGTT
The DNA here is from genome assembly GCA_030247985.1 of Epsilonema sp. ZAB3_2. Classification (NCBI taxonomy): domain Eukaryota; kingdom Metazoa; phylum Nematoda; class Chromadorea; order Desmodorida; family Epsilonematidae; genus Epsilonema; species Epsilonema sp. ZAB3_2. The sequence continues at coordinate 8,213 of JASAMW010001889.1, read as the reverse complement.
GGGTCGGAAAGACTCCGTATCCACCTTAAAGAGGGGATCTGGCGGGACAGTTTGTATGGGGAGGCAAATTTCGAATTCTAACATTTGAAAGCTATGTAAAATCGCATCCTCTTTTGATCTAACCCCATGTTCTGGAGTCGATTTTGCCTCTGTGAAGCGGCGCCCCAGATAGAAAGCTCGAAATAGGCAAAAGTGTTGCGAAATCCCCTTCCTAGCTGGGGCGCCGCTTCACAGAGGCAAAATCGACTCCAGAATGTGGGATGAGATCGAAAGAGGATGAAATTTTACGTCAGATAGGCCCCTCAAAAGTGAAAAATATGAAGTTTGCCCTTCCCGTACTAAATTCCCGCCAGATCCCCCTTTAAGTACTACAAATGTATACTAAAAAGGTACACTTTTTTCGATTTGTTCAGTATAACTGAACGGTATCACGAATTCTCCCCCAAAAAGGAAAAGTCCCCCAGCGAATTTTCCCCCAAAAATACGAATTGTCCCCCCAAAAAATATACCAATTTTGCGAATTATCTCCCACTCGAATACACCCCCAAAAAATACGAATTCTTCCCCATGTTCGAATTCTCCCCCAAAAATACGAAAACTCTCCCAAGCGAATTGTCCCCCAAATTGATAAGAATAGTGCCCCAAACGAAACGGGAAAAGTCTACAAAAAATACGAATTGTCCCCCAAAAAACTCACCATTTTTGCAATTCTCCCCCAAGCGAGTAGACCCCCAAATGTTCGCGACTCTCCCCCAAAGTCCTACAATTTAGTGTCCTACTTTTCGCACGAAAATTTTTATTTCAGTGCAATTTTGGGTACGGTACAGTAACTAGTTTGTGGCACTGGTCACTATACAACAGTGACCACAGGTGAGCATCGTCCAACAGCGCCAAAATATAAAATTTTCCCGCATGTACGAAACAAAAACTTTCATCAGGAAAGGAAAAAAAGTGAGGAGGCGCCCCTCATGAAATCGATATGAACAGAGTGATGCAGCATCTGGACTACTGTCAACATCGCGTGGGAAACAACAACATATAGATTATGCTGAATGTCTGAATGGTGAAATTACACTTTAATCCGAGTTTACTCGACAGTTTCGGTTGGTAGAAGAAGAGGGAAGTTGGAATTGTGTGTGTTTTATGACGTTTTATGCTGTCCTGTTACAGTCTGTTATGTTTAGGAAGGAAGACGGGGGTGATTGCTTTGTTGTCTTGTATCTACAGTATGTCTGACATGTACGTCTGTTATGTTATATGTCTGAATGGCATGATCATGTACGTACATACGTAACGTCTGTGTCAGAATGAATCCCACGCACAGTCTCAAGAAGTCAGTTCAGCATTTGGCTATAATAACAAGCCCAGCATATCATCGGTCAGACGAAACCCGGGACACTTCAAGTTTCTGCCAGTTAATTAGTCAGATTTTTTGCGATGATGTGAAATGAAATAGTCGCGTAAGGGTGTAAGCTAAGCACACAATTGGCACTTCTCTTGCAATTTTTGTATACATATGTTTACTCTGTGGTTGCTGTTACGATAAAAAATATTTACTGCCGTTTACTTTTGTCGTTTGTTTTATGCACGAACTTCTAGAGAGCTTAGGCGGACATAGGACTCCACGAATTTATTTTTTTTGTGCGGGCAACGAGGGTGAGATTCCGAATGGAACGGCTATCTTTCAACACGTGGGAGTTCAAGCTGGGAATCTTCTGAGTGAGATATCTTGACACATGCTCCACAGAAAAAGATGCGGTTTTTTGGAGAAGAAAGGAAAACGATTTCTGCATCATACTCTTCACTGATAATTGATCTTGACAAATGTTTTTTATATGTTTCTTAGCTCAGGATCGATCAAACGCGAAATGATGAAGGTCAAAAAGCTGTCCAGTGGATCATCCAAGTTGTGATTTGCACTATATTCTTCTTATCAATATAATTGCTTGGATACTAGGTGATTTGTGATGTGTGAAATTGGTCTTGTTACATGCTGTTATCCTTCATTCGCATACACAGTGAGTGCACTGCATGGTAGCAGTGAGTGCGCTATGTAGGATGTGAGATAATAGGCATCCCTTCAGGTATACAGCTTAGACTTTATGTAAAAGCTGGATAGAATTGAAGGCGATATTTATGACAACGTACATAACAAAGCTCATTCAAAGCCAATTTTGTGCTGTTGTGTTCAGGAATGTAAAAGCTGTCCTATGTTCCACACGTTATGTATGTGCATAGACTCCCACGTCCTACGTGATGCCCAGTATCAAAATAGAGTGCTATGTCCGTGTAACCTCTAGAAGTCTGTGGTTTATGAAGACGCGCGGTAATTCGTAAGCTGCAACCAAAGTGTGGACCTCTTGATAAAAAGTGTTGACCTCTTGAAATTGGCTCTTCCAAAATGACGCACATGGTTTGTTCGAATCGTCGGTTTGTTTGATTGTACTCTGTACCCGTTGTTAGTGCGATCGATGGAAGGTGAAGGATGAAACGATGAAAGTTGAATGATTGTGCTATAAGTTATACTTTATCCCACCGAAATTTTGCGCGCCTAAAGCCACCCAATAATTTGGGGCGCAGGGTACAACACAAACCGGCTCATCAAGCTCAAGGAGATACTATATGTGTGTCATTTTGGCGGAGCCATTTCAAGAGGTAAACATTATTTGTTGGTTCTTGTGATGATTATAAATTACCAGACGCGCGGGCGGACAAGGACAACGAGAAAAAAATTGGTCAACTTGTCTCAAGTAAGTTGAATTGTAGAAGCAGTGAAACGGGAGTCGCGTATGGGCACCGGGACGATCAAGACCGTGCTTGACAATTTTGGCGCTCCGTAGTAATCTGACATTCGACATTCTAAACAAAAAATAGCAATAGTGTTTGAAAAAAGGTCGAAAAGCCGGTTGCTATTCTTGTATAGAAATGCCAGATTTACTAAGATTACTACGGAGCGCCAAAATTCTCACAGGTCTTGATCGTCCCGTGAGCTATACTCTTATGTCTTATGCCACTATTGCAGGTCTCTGCGCCGCACACATGCACATGTTGTGCTGTGTTATGCTTCCTCTCCTGTTGTTGCTTAGCTTGCTTGTGTTCTATGTGTACATGTTTTATTTTTTCATGTATATGTTGCAGTCAGTTCAAGCTACTAGACAGGCGGCATGGACTGCTGTTTCTGTGACCGCAATGATACCACAGTCGGAAAAATTCCCATAGAATTCCGCCTGTTTCAGCACATGATGGATCGCCATCTCAGCGTTCCTTCATCTGTACAGGTACGTACGGACATAAGTGATAGGGTAATGTGGGGTAAACCCTGACACGGAGGTAAACCCTGACACCTAGTATATCTCAGCAACCATACGACCGATTGAGACAAGATGTTCTACCAATCGATTACTTGAACTCTCCTCTTTCAGATGAGCTACCATGTTAGTTCATCATTTGCTGATGCGGAAAGTTCAGAAAAGCTTAGGCGTCCGGGTTTACCCCGTGTCAGGGTTTACCCCACAGTACCCTATAAAGCATATAATAGTTCATGTGGTGATACACGCTGGCATACGCCGAGTGTGGTCATGTCTGTTCATGCATTAGTGCACAACGCTGAGCGTACGCCAGCGCATGTCTTCGATACTATGTGAATGATCATGATCTTTGATAACCCTGCGATCTTTTTCTTACAGCTGCTCCATCTTTTACCAGTGAAACGTCAAAGATTCCAGTTGATGGCATCCGTTCTTCTCCGCCTTTCTCAGCTGTCTGCGTCCCAGAAACTCATGTCCCACGAAGAACGAGAGGCACTCGAACTAATGTGGCAGCTAGTTGCTGATTTCTCAACTGTACGAAAGCAGAAAAACAAGCCAGCAGTGGTAGATGATGTTACCAGAGAAGCCCCTGTAGATACTACCTCTGCCTCCCACTACCAATTCCTTCGTACCAGACGACACAGCTATCTACAGCCTCCATTCACCAGATGGCCTCTTGTTGCTCTGGATGGCGGAGGAAATACGCTGGGGAAAGAGTTAACAGGTGGCCCTTCTGCTGCGGAGAGAGTTATTGAAACTGCTGTTGCCAAGGAGCTAGCCAGGAGAAACTATGGAGAAGAAGTGTTTGCTGCAAAAACAGAAGGAAATTATGCGAATCGAGAAGCTAAGGTGGCTGTTGATAAATCAATGACGAATTCGGAGAGAGCAAAAGCGGCGGAAACGACTGCTCACGAATGCAAGAAAAGTGGAAGTGGTGGTGGAGGCCTGAGGACCACTGAGCGCGAGGTTAAGCAGAAGCGGGTGAAAAGAGATGAGAAGGGATTCATTTTGCTGTGGCCAGACCGAGAAGAAGGAAAACAACTGGCCAACAGTATGGCGGCAAAAGAAACACAACTTTCCGGGCTGAATACTAGAACGGGAAGAGTTCAAACGTTTGGCGGTGTGGAAAGGGGGAGAAGGCTGAAGAAGACGGTGCAGATTGCAGCGGAGAGACTGCGAGCGAGAGGGGAAAGTAAACAGCAAGGAGGGAGCCGTAAGTTTGAGGCCAGCGGACGCTGCCTCTTCTGTGGAGTGTATAGGAAGCACCTGCGAATCCACATGAAACTACACGGACTTCAAAAGCCCTACCAGTGCGAGGTGTGCAGCAGTCGCTTCTATCGGCGCGATTACTGAAGTCCTTTAGCTGGCTGCTTGAGCTGCTTATTATCGCACTAAGGGTACCATGGGGTAAACCCAGCTTTCATGAGACTGTAAGCCCGACCACCTAAGCTCTTGTGAACTTGCTGTTTCAGCGAATTATACCAGGGTTCGTACAGATCCTTTATATCCTTTAGATCCTTTAAAAGTCCTTTTTTTAGGCAGGCACCCTTTATATCCTTTAAATATCCTTTATTTGGCCAAGGGATCCTTTATTAATTTTTTGAGCACGTTTCCATCAGTTTCAGACAGAGACATTGCAAAAATTTTTCGCCTTCGGCGAGTGTTTCGCGCTGCTTTACCAATATTTTTATGGTATCCGCGGAGCCAACTTCAATTTTTCAATATTTTTTCTTGCTTGATGTTACTTTGGCTTCATATCATGTTTCATGTTCACAATTTTTTCATCAGTTGCAATGTTCCTCGTTGGTAAGTTTTGTAAGTAGTAATTTCTTGGTACTGACAAAACGATAGCAATTTCCTGATCAGCTCATGCCATGCAGCTGATCAAAGAGGTAATGTTATAGCTTCGACTTTGCTGAACTTGCTATGAGGAGCATAGGGGTCAGACAATATGATATAGGAGTTCAAAACATAAAAAATGAGTACATATCGCAGTAAGATAAGCTCCATTATGGATCCTTTATTTCGTATGGGATCCTTTGAAAAATTTTGGTCCTTTCTGTACGAACCCTGATTATACTAAATAGCTTATTTGAAAGAGGAGAGTTCAAGGAATGGATTGGTGTGATATTTATCTCAATCGGTCCATTGGTTGCTGAGATATGCAGCCCTAAAACTTTGATGGCGCCGGATTTTCCCAGGCCTCACTTAGGGATAGGCTGGGGCCAGGATCACGTACTTATGCCCTCCACCGCCCTTGCCCAAATTATCCTGAGCTTCCTTCTAACGGCGCCACCTGCTGCTAGATAAAGGACTGTAGCTGAGAAGGCACAGCAGAGTGCATACTGGAGAGAAGCCTTATCAATGCGACGTGTGCAACGATCGCTTCACTCATCGATCTTCTTTGGTATTGCACACGCAAAGAAAACACGGACCGGGTGTGCCAAGGAAGCACGTGTGTGCGCTGTGCGGCAAGACCTACTGCTTCGCGAACCAGTTAGAGTCGGTTCACCGAGAGAGAACTAAATGGCCCGGGCGTTTTTGCAGAAGCTTTCGAATGAGCCATTGGGCGACGCCACAGCTGCAAAACTGAGCGAGTGTATAGCGACACTAGACAGGCACGCTCCTATTGGTAAGTAGAAGCAGGAGAAGTTTTAATAGCGAGTTGCGTTGTTGTTGAGTCGGCCCTTTTTTGTCAGATCGCCCGCCAATTCTTTCAGTTTTGTAGCCAGCCGAAACATCAACGGCACGAGTTCACCCATTTTCTTCCAATTTGAATGGCCTCTAATAGATTTCGCTCGAAAAGTTTCTGCAGTGTTCTCTCGGTGAACCGACTCTTTCTATCGGCGCATACCCGTATGCACACGGGACAGAAACCGTTCAAGTGCGACCGTTGCGCTTCCGCATTTGCCAAGAGAGGGCATTTGACGCGGCATCTGACAAAAGTGCACAAGATTCGGCGTGGTGCCTTCTCCTCCTCCGAGAACCTCCATGGAGTTTCCGTGCTTTTGCCTGTAGGAAAAAGACGGACGCATGGAGCTGGAAGGGAGGAGAAGAAACGAAAGAGAACTGCTCGTCGCAATAATAATGAGGAGGAGGCTGCCGTGCATAATTTGCACGCATCTATTGGAAGATATTGAGCTTGGACTGGGCCAAATGGTGCTGCTGATCATCATCAGCTTTGAGGGATAAAATTATGATGTAGGCAGCAGTCTACGTGTACGTAACTACGTACTAGTGTATAGTATACCTATGTATGAATATGTCTGATGGAAAGATAAAAGTTTTCCCATTCCGGAGCTTTTGGTTTGGTGAAGATGGCTTTTATCCATACGATTCCTGAATATTTCCATTCTTTGTCAGTATGTACTGTACTGTACGGACGGTGTAAGTATGCAGTGTACATACAAGCACATGTGTGTGGCAGGCAGATTTTCTGCGGCGTATCCTTCAGGATGGAGTGTTGTTTTTGCGATGGCGACCCTATGGGACAAGCGGAGAGCAAATCTGCCCTACTGGATCACATGCTATCCTTCCATTTGGCTATTCCTACTGAACAGGTAGGTACCAACCGCATTTGTAAACGTTGTGCATACGTTTGACAATAGCGTCCAACAGGGTACTGTGGGGTAAACCCGTACATAAACCGGCCGGGTTTGTCCCGTGATACCCACCACTGTCTGTTTAGTGCCTCGTTTTGTCACAGCGAGGCCGAAAATCAATACAGCTTATGCGCAATACGGCCATAAATTTGCACGTTTCCTTTCTGCTCTGCTTTTTTCTAGCGTCTGCTTCCGGTGAAACGTCAAAGTTTCGAGTTGATGGGCTCTGTTCTGCTGTGGGTGTCTCAGTTGACAGAGCTGGAGAAAGTTGGCGGTATGTCAGACGAAGAACAGGAAGCTGCTCGGGCCATGTGGAAGCTATTAGCGGATTTTGCCCAAGTCCGTCGTTTCTGGTCCTTCCTTCAGCCTTCTTCAAGGAAGAATGACGCGGAACCCGTTTTTGCTGCATCAACCGGTGAAGTTGATGTTTCATCCTTTTCTGGAATGGTGGCGGCGGAAATGCCTGCTGAACATACGGCAGCTGCTGAACAACGTTTGGACAGCATCGTTTCTTCAGTGGTGAAGAGAAGTGATTTATGCAGCACCAAGGCTGCTACAGTTCTGGTGAAAGATAGGGGAGAGGACGGTGTGTATCTGGCATTCTCCTCCCCTCAGAAAAGGGCGATAGCAAAGACGAAGGATAGCAAAGGCCGACTGGTTGTGAGCCTGAAGACTGCCAAGAAAGAACCAGATGTAGATGTGGAGAGAGTTGACGATTTGCAAATGGAGGAAGGGGAGATGAAGCCGATTGTAAAGTAAGGTTTGAAAAAATGATTTTATTGACGAGTTGCGCTGTTAGGACGTGGGTGGTTGCGAAGTGGCCCCGCGGTATTTGGTATAAGTTTAGCTCGGTGTCGACGTCGTTCTATAGTAATCTGGGAGCGAAAAGGAGCTAGTAATTACCGCGGGGCCACCTCGCGACCACCAAAAAGTGGTATAGGGCAACTGGTCAATATTAGAATAATACCAAATTATTGACCTTACCCTATGACAGTACACGTATGCTGCCGTTCTGTTCTCTCCCTCCCGATCGACTTCTACGAGTCATGCGTGTTCTGTGGTACGAATACTAATGTTGAATTGAGTTTGCATTGCAATTATGTCAACGGAAAAGAGTAGGGATGGGTAGATAATTACTGCGGAGATCATGGAGGGTAGCGTGGTAGCACTGCAAATGGCTGTAGGTAGGGTATGGAAGGGAAGAAGAGGATTATAAACCAAATTTTAACACATCGTCATTGTTGACAACACATCGCACATTTGTTGTCGGTTTGTTGTCCGTTCGTCAAACCAAAATAAAACA
>JASAMW010001887.1:0-41799 GCA_030247985.1 Epsilonema sp. ZAB3_2 | reverse complement strand
CTGGGTCTCTAACACTGAGTTGGCCTGTTTTTCATTGCTTGTACCGCAGTACAAAAAGTCACATTTTCGTCATTTTCTCAAGAGCAAGCCAAATACACACCACAAATGACGTGTGAATAGGGTAAACAAGGTGCGTTCTTTCCAAAAATCACCATTAAATACAAATTAAAAGATAGGTTTTTGAGAAAATCGCCTTGATAGTTTTAAATTGCAAGTTTCTAGTATAAAGGGTTAAGTCAAAGCCTTTTTTGAGTAGGCTGTAGTGAAAGAGCAGATCAGGAGCTTTCGAATGGTATGTCACATGCTATCATTTATCAGTCTAGAACCTGAGATAATGGGGCTCATACAGAACCACGTTATGCCCCGATCGGCTCCGAACCCTGACCTTTGAGGGGTCATAGCTCTGGAACCAGAGGGACCACAGAGCTGAAATTTTGTGTGGGAGATCATACCATATAGTACAACTATTACACCAAATATGAACAAAATCGGAGGTGGTGAAGTTCAGCACCTTGTCGTTTTGGTGTGGAATTAGCCAATATCGTACTTTTTGAGCGCGTCGTCGGTAGTTTCAAAAGGCGCATAAACCATCAAAACAAAAGAATCTATTGGCTGGCAGGATATGCGCAAGATTATTAACAAAAAATGCCAGCCAGGGCCTTCCCTCCTTACCAAACATTTTGCCCGGTGACGCAGTATGGAGCATAGCGGGCGGCGGCACATGGTACCCCGCTCGGTGGTGCCCGCCAAACACATCCGTGCCCGGGCCCAATCCGCCGCCTCCCCCGGGGGACGTGGCGCCCCCGCCGTGCAGCAGAGAAGGAATCGCCTGCTGCTGATGGGGCGGCGGCGGCGGCAGGGGGTGGCGCGGGGGCGGGAGGGCCACTCCGGGGGCAAAGGGGGCCACGTGGTGGGGGTGGCCATGGCCGGGGGGAGGGGGACCAGGCCCGGGTCGGCCCCCGCCCCCGGGTGGGGGCGCGAAGGGCGGCGCGAAAGGCGCGGCCATCTCGGCGTTGTTGGACGAGTCGGTGGGGATGAGGCCCCCCGCGTACGAGTTGGACGGGTAGGCCATGTGATTGGGGTCCTGCGCCACCTTGGACAGGACCAGCTCGGTGGCTGCCTCCAGTTTGGCGGGCGTCGGCTGGCTGATGGTCACCACGCGTTCCACGCAGCGCGCAGCCTCCATGCTGCCCTGTTTCGGGTTGATCTGAATCGTGGCGCCGGTCTTCTCCCGGATCTCCTTGATCGCCGAGCCCGACTTCCCGATGACCATGGCTGCGCTCGTGTTCGGCACCACGAGCTTCACCTGAAAACAGATGGGGTGGGGGTGGGGCATGGGGGAGAGAGAGACAGGAAGCAGATGGGGCATGGCATGGGGTAGGGAGAGAGGGAAGGGTAAGACAAGGAGTAGAAAATTTCACCCATGTCTCATTTGGGCGCAAAAGACGGAGCGACATGGACGGATTATAGGTAAAATATAGGTAAAATGCGCTCCAGACGAAAAGAGCAGCGGAGCAAAATAGATGAGAGGTTGCCCCTAGTAAAAAAGCTGAAAACACAGAATACCAGCACATCGTCATAATGGGTCAGGTGTAACACAGTACTATTCCATATGTTGCACAGTAGTAGGTACAGTTAGTACATACACATGGCATTTGAGTGTAGGCCTATGTTGTACAGAAAATGAATGAGCACAAAGGAACATGGAAAATGTCACCAACAGGGCATGAAAACAAAATCAATGAGGCTTGATTCAGTAGGTGACTACAATACAAACGGAAATGCAATATCTTGGTTGCAGCACTCATACAGAAAGAACAGAGAACACCGAGCTTTAAAAAGCTAAAAAGATTATCCCATAGCAGCCTATGATTATAACTAATGTAATGAGTTCTAGAAAGGTAGGCCTACAATACAAACAATCAAGGTTGCTACAGCGATCAAGCAGTAGTGATGGTATACGTAGCAAGCATAATGATCATATCCAAATTCTGCAGTGAACGAGAAGTCAGGCAGTATCAGCTGTATGTACCGAATGGCATAACGAACGACAATGCGGTACAGCAGCAATATTGCATTGCAGGCTCAGGCTCGCGGGCTGACACGCCACAGACTGGCCCCGTTCAAAAGCGAAACAGAGCCGAAATCAGCTAGCTAGCCGTGTAAGAAACAGCCGTAAGGTAGCTAGCCGGAAGAAACATATTCACATAACTGTGGCTCCTACAGTACACGTCTCTCCCAAGTAGGTGAATAGCGCATTGGGCAGTCGAATTGTATAGCATAGCTGCACTGCAGGTGTAGGCCTATTTCTTGGCATGTACAGGACGAAATGAAGGAGAATATTGCTGAAATCGAAGGCGATAACATTGAATTGAAGGCGCAAAGTTTCGCCATCGCAACAATAATAAGAGTCAGGATACACACATTGGATTCAGTCTTCCAGGATACAAGAAAGAATATTTTTGCTTGCCTGTCCAAGCCAGACAAGATAGCGTCGTCGTGTAGGTATATTACACATACAATACACGATAGTCCCAACAAGCATACAGAAAATAGAAAAGAACCACAAACAAATACAGACAGTACTGTTGGTACATGAAAACACGAGGTTCATCGTCTCAAAAATAACACTATAATCAACACGTTGGTACAGCTTAGGACCCACTAAAAGTCTGTACAACGATGCATAAGCGTCGACTGCTGACAATATACAGGAAACAGGTACAAAAATAAGCAGGTTTGACGGCAATTTTGCGAAAAATAGGCACGATGGATTGGCCATCTCATATTTCGCTCACAGGACCAAGCTTGGTATTAAAACAGCGGTTGATTGATGCACAGCAATGTCAGCACGTAGAAGCAGACGTTCATAAGCGCCCATTCCAAACTTAGAGGAGCAGAGGCGGTTCGAAAGTGTGGTTCAAGCAAAGACGTGTTTGTCGCATTTTTGTCGCAACATAAACAAATTTGTCGCATTTTTTTAGAAGCTGTAACAAATGGGAAAACAGAGAGGAAGCCAAACAAAAAACAACTTACATGAACGTTATTGCTTCCTCCGTTTACTTTGCATTACAATTTCCGAAAAATGCGACAAAACCAAGGAGCAAATCCTTGTTTGCACCACCCCACTACACATATACGCGCGTTCTTTTCTTCTTCGAGTATTGCAGTGTCCAGCCAGCCAGGAAGTGCACAGCACAGTACATGTAAACTACCAGGGCGGTGCGCATTTCCCAACATTGGAAGAGATCGCTCACAGGTAGCGAAGAAACACGGTGCAAAACGCCACCCAGTAACTTCAAGTAGGTGCGCTAGAGATAAAAAGCGAGCGAGCGCGCAAATGAGATTTCGACACCATTTCCTGTACCTCTTTGGCTCTGTCCTCCTGATCAAGGGAGTTCTCGTTCTGCTTGATCTTGTTCATGAAATGCCGCATTACGATCATCGCACTCGTCACTTGGCCGTGTATCACGCCGATGCGTTCGTTCGTACCTGGAAATCACGCAAGATTGAATACTAATCTTATACACGCTCTCCATAGGAATGTTGATTCACATAATAATTCGTACGCTCATACGTATCGCTAAGGTGCGCACACTGAACCTCTCGCCTTATGCACGAGTTGCGCTAAGCGCTAGTAATGGGTCGCGATCCGACCCCTCTGATTAACAGTGACTTTCAGTGCAACTTGATCGGCAGCGTAGTCAACGTCGTTTAGGCAGCTGAGCTGAGAAGAAAAAGAAAGCGAGCGGAGAAATAAACGACATCTACCGCGACGCCGACGTCAATCAAATGTTGCACTGAACGTCACGGTTATTCAGAGGGGTCACCTCGCGACCCAGTACAAGCGCTTAGTGCAACTCGTGAATGAAAAACACAAAACTGTTATAGTCTGACCAGAGAGAGTTGGCTATGGGACTCAAGTCGTACTGAGTAGTGCGCATGTACTTCTGCTAAATAGAAGTACACGAGATGCAAGGACAGAAATCCGCAATTGTGAATCTATCTATTTTACGCAACGCGCCTTGAATGTCATAGCCAAGTGCCAACTCTAACTGGCCAGACTAGAATGTTCAGCTAACCCACTGACCGGGATATGTGTCCTGTGACTTGGACATTTTCACTCTGCATCCGGTTTCTTCGTGCAGTTTTCGCATGGCTTCGCCTCCCTTGCCTATGATAGCGCCTGCAGCCGCAGCCGGAATCAAAACTTTCACAAACACTTCGTCTGCAACAGAAAACAAGTATTGCTCACTAAGTACAGTAAAGCGGTCTAGGTCTCGTCAGCTGCTATGGACCAGTTGCGTCGTCGCGATGGGGTCGGTCGATAAACAACCCGTGGTAGTAGGAGCAAAAATCTAGGGTGCAGTGGGGTAAAACCGGACAAGGGGGTAAACCTGGACACCTAGTATATCTCAGCAACCATTTGACCGATTGAGACAAGTAGTATTCTACCAATCGATGCCTTGAACTCTTCTCTTTCAAATGAGCTACCATGTTCGTCATTTGCTAAAGCGCAAGTCCAGAAAAGCTCAGGTGCCCGGCTTTACTCCATGTTCGGGTTTACCCCACAGTACCCTAATTGTCTAGGGGAAGAATGGAGGACGTAGTAAAAATAAACGAGGAAGCATTGGCCTGCACTCGCCCCTTTATAATCCGCGGTTTCCAAATCCCGTACTAGTAGTTTTAGGTGCCCCTATTTATTGGGTATTACGAAACCTTTACAAAACCTTCATAACGGGGTTCCCTTATTTCTTGGTTTCTTTTTTGTAAACCCCTTTATAAAGGTTTCGCAAAACCCAATAAATAGGGGAAACTAAAAATAGGGGATTCGAAAACCCCTATTATAAAGGGGCGAATACGGGGCAAAAAAGCCTCCTCGTTTCTTTTCACAACGTCCTCCATTCTTCCCCAAAGCAGAATTATACATTTTTGGTAGTAGCCAACGTACACAATTGATTTTTCTGTGAACAAGAGGGGTGTTCTCACTAGCGCGAATCGCAGTTGCGCATCACCCAGAAGCGCGAAATCAAAAGCGCGAAGTGTCAGTAGCGCGTCACCAAATGTCCGCGTTTTCCAGAAGAGCGCTCTGTCATTAGCGCGCCACATACTTTGCGCGCCGAAAAATGTTCGCGAATATCCATTAGCGCGAAGTCCCAGTTGCGCATGTCTCATTAGCGCGAAACGTGATTTCCTTCCTAAATTAGGGGGGGGGGGGGGGGGGGGCTCATTTGCTTTATGACCATTACCATATTTTTGGGTGTATATCCCCCCCATTGTATATCCCCCCAGTGTATAACCCCCCATTGGCAAAACATAAATTTTGCCCAGTGTATATCCCCCCTGGTGTATAACCCCCCATGTACTGGAAGGTACCTAAGGCAAGTTAAGGCAAGTTATCTAAAGTGTTGATTATTCTACATGTACGTAGGGGCAAGAGCGGGCAGCAGCGAGCGGGCAGCCGGCTGAGACGTACGAACGAGAGCCCGTTAAGGTAGGTATTCTGAGAGGCTGAAGTCCGTTTCTTTACAATACTTCAAAAATTGTGAAAACATCTAAGTTGAAGCCATGGCTACTAAATACAAAAAACCACATGAAAATCCAACAGGTTCCAGAGTTACATGCACGGAAAGGTGTTCGGTTTATTATGAGACACCCTGTACAATACAATCTGTTACATAGTAATAGTAGCATGAGTGGCTACATCTTACCAATGTTTATCACGCTACAGCAGCAATGGCAGCAAGAAATACCCAGTAATCCAATTGTTTTCTCGCTCAAAATAAAAGTTATTCGTTAGGAAAAAATCGCGCTTTTGGCGTGTCGCTAAAGCATACAATCGCGCTTTTGGGAGGTCGCGAAAACATAAAATCGCTATTTTGAGGTGTCGCGCACATGAGAGTTGCGCAAACTTCCAGACGCGCACATGCAAATCGCGCTAGTGAGATGACGCGCTCACCTCATGACGCTATTTTGGGGTCCAGTCTTTTCGTGTCCATTCGGCATGTTCGTCCGTCCGATGTCAATCGTATTGTCCTATTGCGATGATGACGTGACGATGTTCTGTTTTCTGTTTGAGCTTTCTTGTATGCTGCTTATGCGTGACCAAGCATTTCAGCCTTCTAGAACTCGAGTAACATTTCTTCATCTAGAAAGTGGGCGCATGCCATAAGCAAACATATCACAACCACTCACAAACTGTCATCGAAAGGATCTTTGTTTTGATTCATTAGGAACACAGACTGAGCATAGCACATACCATACCATTAGAATACCATGAATGCTAACGCTATGTTCGGATTTCAAGAACACTTCACTATGAACACTCTTCACCGTAATGTCCATAGCAAAAGCGCCATATTTATTATTGTAGTCTAGCTAGTCAAGTCAGCCAAGCCAAACGTACCAAATGAACAATATTGCTTCAAGTTCAATCGCGTAATGTCTGCTGCTCCCTACCGACATCTGCGAAATCTTCTGCCGTGGCTCAATTCAGTCTTCGAGAGGTAAAAAATCCCGTCGCTTGAAGCTTTTCTGAGTGCTGTTATCATACACCGGTCGGTTACAGGTGGGTATACAGAGACGACGCCCTTAGTTCTGACAGTGTGCTTATGCGAACAATGGGCATAAATAACAAAAGAGCTGCGCACCCAGGTTTGTATGTACTGCATCCTTACAGTACATAACAGGTCGCAAAATACACCTGTGGTGAAAAGGTCCGGTTACCTCCAACAGCTACTTGCTCATCGAAGCTAGTGTTTGCATTGAGATCTTATGTCGCATGTACGTATGTACCTTACCTTCCTATACGTACAGAACGTACGTATATTGATGCTCTTTCTAGTTTTCTCGACTGCTCTGTAATGTTAGCAGAGCCTTGAATTGCAGCTATGCTTCAGTTGTGATTCGGCATAATGTGGATGTTTGATGGCCCGACGTCAAAGTCAAAATTTGAAAGCTGCTGAAACAAAAAAATGAGTTTTGCCTTTGCTGAAGAAAAATGACCCAGCTTCACGCTGGAACAGTCGCCAATGTGACTTCGGCCACACCTACTGAAAAACCGAAACAGCAGCCTGTCAAAAGTGTGAAATGCACACCATTTTCATGCGCCACGCAACTGATAAAAAAACTTTTCGATGGTGCTCAGGGCTTGATTGAAGCTGGAATTTTGAAGTACGTTTTTACTTTTTCCCCACCGCACCCGACCAACAAACAAAATGTAGCGAACAAAATAGTTCTACGGTAGCAGCTTAGTAGTGGCTAACATTTTTCTCTTTTCTTTGCCTTCAGAGTCTTTCAATGGCAACTCACCCATCCGCTTTCCATTTTCATCGTGGTCGGTCTGTTGGCCTTGAGCTTGAACGTGATCGCATTCAGCGTTCAGTCGCCAAGTTTGCGCACGAATCCAGATCAGGCCTTTCAGACGTGGAAGACAAATGTGAGCGGGATCTTCAAGACCTGGGAGATGCTGGAGGAACATCTGACTTTCGACCCTCCGCCTCCTCCACCCAAAAATGACACCCTCTCCAGGCTGCAGCAACTGCTGGAGATACATGCAGCAGATCCAGCAGACGATGGTGACGCCTATCAGCTGGCAGGTGGGCCCCCCTTTCTCATGCGGCAAAGTGCCAGGTGAGAAAACAAAAACCGAATACGGGAAAATTGCGACACAACTCTGTATTATGCGAAGGTTCAAATTCAAATTCACTCAAACAAATGCTAAGTACACGCCCATGAATGCCCAATAAAAGTCTACGTTGTACGTACGTACTTTATGCCTGTTATAATATCATGCGGGAATTACATAGCAGGCCTAACGTAATGTACAGCAAAGACATAGGGTAGAGCATATGTTATTTACGTGTTCCAATCCAGCACGCCATATGCTTGGTTATTTCTTTCAGGGTGAAACAATCGATCGTTCCATCGGCTGAACGCGTGGTGGCAGAACGCATCATTCGATTCGCAGAATGCATAGAAAAAGACAAGAACATGCTGAGCGCCTTGAAGTTGCTGAATTCGGAGCAGCAACTTCGAGTGCAGGGCTTTGTCATGTTCGTCGTATACGAAGCTCCCAGTTTCATGGACTTCTTCACGCCCTACTGCATGAGCGAGCTGTGCTTCATCGGAGACCAGTTGGACTTGTTGGCAGCTGCAGTCTCCAGATCCATGGATGACAATAGTGATGATCATTTGAGCCGTGTACTGTCTCCACTGGCTCAGCCAATCAGCAGAAAGAAGCGAGAGTTGGAGAGCCGCAACAAAACACCGCCAATTCACGTCTCCTTCTTTGACTTTATCAAATGCGTTACCATCGCAGAGAAGGAAGGCCGAAATTGCAGCTCCATGAACCAGGAGACTCTTTCCAACATCGGACGCATTTATCGCGACAAACACCGCTGCATCGATTCAGCCTGCCACATCCCTGCAGCGTCATCTTTGACAGAGAATAAGAAGCACGATTGCAATGCATCCCTATGCGGCACAACGTTTTGTTCAGCTGTGGCACTGGCGACTCGCCTGGAGAAAGATCTGATCAAGCGCTACGTGTACAACGAGGGCAAGTTCAAACTGTGCCAAGCCGAGGAGGTGTTGCTGTCACATCACGCGTGGAAACAGGCCAGAAAGCCTGTGCACATCGGTCTCTACGTGTACTTCCCTTCAAACGAATCCAGCGTGATGTGGCGCACCTACGACCTGATCACCAAGCTGGGCAAAGGAACGAGCCATCTTAAGCTGGTCGGCATCGGTCCCAGCTACGACATTATCACCACCATTTTCGGCAATACTCTGCGTCGTGATTTGGGCATTTTGGCCTCCATCACGTGCGCACTGCTTTTTCTGGTACTTTGGCTTTTCAGCAAAAGCTTCCTGTACACATTCACCTCCATCTGTACGCTGGCATTCTCGTTCGGCCTCACTTATTTCGTCTACATGTTCATCTTTGGTTTTGACTTCTGGTTCACAAATTATTTGGCAGCCATTATTCTGCTTGGAATTGGAGCCGACGACTGTTTTGTATTGAAACATCTTTTGCGGCGCGTTTATTTGGAAAAAACGCCAGCGAAAAAGGTCGTCGCAAATGATGTCAATTCTTCCGCTAACCGTTCCAATAATACAACCAATTCAACAATCACGCCTTTAAAACTGGACATGGAATGCGTACGATGCCTGAGGCATGCATCCATGGCCATGCTGGTGACTTCTGCGACTACCGCCATCGCATTCCTATGCAATCTAATGACAGATGTTGTTGCGATCAAATCGTTCGGCGTATTTTCTGCCACTCTAGTCCTGATTTCCTACTTTCTCGTCGTGTCCTGGCTGCCCACCTGTGTGGCCATCGAAGAAAAATACTTTTCCAGCTGGTCACTGGCCCAAAGTTGGCTGGGGCTGGTGATACGAGACAGAATGCAGAGGCCAATGGTGCGACTGTTTGAGAAGGTGCTTCCAGCCGTCGTCTACAGGGCCAAATTCTTTCTTGCGGGTCTCGCTTTGATCTCTCTGTTGGGCAGCAGTGTTGTGGTGTTCGTGTACCCCCGCTTTGCAATGGGCCAGGGTAGACCGCAGCTGTTTCATCGCAGTCATCCAATCCAGTGGTTCTGGGACCATTATGCGGAGGAATTTAAGATTGACGAGCAGAGTCGACAAGATGAGGTTCTGCATGTGGTGTGGGGCGCGGTGCCAGAAGATCCGTCCAACCCGATTCATCGGGCGAAAATTTATCAGCCCAAATATCAGGCGGATTTTCGAATCACGGACAGCTTCATGAAGAAGCAGGAAGACTTCTGCAAGATAATGAGTCGCAAGCGCAACTATCGCATGTCCTACTGCTTTGCGCACGAGTATTTCTCCTGGCTGAACCCGCTTGAAAAGGACGAGCTTGTTTGCCGACGTCAAAATGGAGCAGACCCGAAACGGAATCAAACGGAAGCCGAATTGGCCGACTGTCGCCTACTCTTCGTCATCGAGAAACTGCGCTCGTTCGGTCCATTTTTCCTCAGCCACGACACAATCAATCAGGAGAAGTTTCGGAAGAATGGACCCTGGTTCGAGAAACGCGGCTCGCCCGCCCGAGTTCGCGCCTACGTGCAGACGTTCAAGCGGTCGTTTCCAGCCTCCATCGTCGACTGTCCGATGGTGGCGACCTACTACGCCCGGGTGCAATCGGAATTGATTTCCGCGATGCTGGAAGCCGGCATGAACAGCAGCTCGGAGTGGGGCTGGGTGGTTCCGAGCAGTAGCGACGCCGTTCGCTATCTGTTCATGTGCGATCTGCAGAAGGAGCTGTCCTCTAGCACGATTCCATCGGTCTTGGTCTCCCTCGGCGTTGCTCTGGTCGTAGTGGGATTGGTGACCCGTAACTTGAAGCTGGGTCTGGCCAGCGTCTTCGTGATCTGCTCCGTAATTCTCAGCTCGATCGCGTGTCTGGCGCTGGCTGAATGGCGCCTAAATATTGTGGAATCCATCGTGATCATTCTGTGCGTCGGCCTCAGTTTTGATTTCACCCTGCACTACGCCGTAGGCTACAAGGTGACGGAGAAACGGTGCGTGGACGTGCGTGAGCAAATCGAGAGCATGTTTAAGGAGGCGGGTGTTCCTGTATTTTTGTCGGCTTTCACGACTGTGGCTGCGGGCTTCGTGTTCACATTCGCTGAGGCCTACCCCTTCTATCAGATCGGCGTATTTATGCTGGTGATAACGACTGCGAGTTGGATAGGCGCTACGTTCTTCTTTACGTCGTGCGTCGCCGTGACAGACACGTTTCTGAATCGGTTGAGAGCAGAAGAATACAGGGTGTCTTCTGAGATGCACGGTGCGTCTGCGTCTCGCCAGTGATCTTTAGTGGATATCACATCTACTAGTAGGGCTTCTAAAAATAGGATAAGGGATCCAATATTTACATATTTTTGATTGAAAGTTTTCGAGTACAATGTAATAATGTACTTACTTACCACATAATTTATCAATGCAAAGCAGAACGTGTCTTTTTCTGTTGTCCTTTGTTTTATAGTCATAACTTTTGCACACGTACTGTACATACAAAATGCCATATTTTTATGTTGCAGTAGCAGTACTCCAGCCTTTTGGGGTGTATAACGAACGAATATGTTATCATCATTTATAGGAACATTCCACAGTGGTTGTGAATGTGATTACGGGTTTGCAGTACTTGAGCTTATCAAAGCCACCGAGTGTCTGATTCATCACGGCGCCTTTGATAGCTTCCATTGATGCACTGGTAGTAATGTTGCTGAAGATTGCCTTGCTGCAGATGACTGACTTCCCTGGAGCGACTTGGGCGCCTGGGTCAATCTGCTTTATAATCAATGACACAGTATTGCCAATCTTGTTCACATCTACCTGATTCAGCCCACCAATTCCATTTTGACGTGGTTTTTTACACCTTGGACAGCGGCCGGGATTTGGCGCAACACACCCATCGTAGTCCAGCTCAAGTGCAATTCTTTCTTGGTTCTGCGTCAGTTGGTATATCTCAGTCACAGTCACTGTCACATTGGTTCTGGTTCTATCCTTTCGATAGTATAGGTTGCTCAGCTTGTTCCTCAATTCCTCTTCATTCATCCAGGTGCGGACAGTGTAGGTCACTTGGTCACATAGAGCAGGATCAGGGATCGGCTGTAATTTTGACAACAAGGCATCTGGCATCACTGCATCTTTGACTAAAGTGCTGATGGATCTTTCATCACTAAGTGACATCCGCCCTTTTTTACCACAGTCGGCTAGAACTACGCTAGCGTTCACCATCAGTGTGACTGCGTACCGGTTCTTCTTTGCGCTTGTGCGGGTTGTAGGAGTCGCAATTTCCGAGCCTCTTGGAGAAGTCACCACTGTGCTTGACTTGAGTTGTGGTTGTCCTCCTGGGTGCGTTGTTGAACCATCCCTTGTGTGATGTGGTACAGTAGCCGTGCTATAGTCGGTTGCCAAAGAGTAAAAAAGCTTGTGTCCTAGCCCTGCACACCCTGTACGTACACTCGCAGAATAAGAAAACAATGAAGGGATAAAGATATCAAATGGGGCAATCAAGGAAATTTTATGAAAGAGAAAGCATCGCCCTTCCTGCTACATATGTACAGTATCCCGTGCCGTGTGGGCAGTGGCTTTTTCTCTTTGGGGCAACCGACTACTAGGGCTGATGGTATGTGTACGAGCAGACGGAGCACCGTAGGTATTCCACCAATAATACGCGCCGACGCAAACCCCCGCCATCATCGTGTTAAGAACCACGGACACGATGATGATCTCCCAGTGCTTCCGCTCCATCTCTTCCAAGAAACCCGAGTAGAAAAAAGAAAGAGAAAATCAGACCAGAAAGCGACCAACCAACAACGACGAAAAAACCAAAAATGGACTCTCGTTATAAATAATTTTCGCACACAAATAATAATTCAATTCAGTATATTAAATCACACTTGATTGAGATATTGACTGATCATTCAATTCTGTGAAACAATTCATGTTGTTTGCCAATATAAATAGAGGGCTTTGCGCAGGGGGGGGGGGATGTTTTGCACCATATACGGTAAAGCCTATTCTAGTATTCTTGTTCATCCGTCACGCAATAACAATATTCTCTGAACTTCAAAAATAATCGTTCCTCCTTCAGTCAGGCAATCGGGTTGGTGTCCGTATTTATTTGTACGGATCAATCCGCCCAAAACGATGAACTTGGAGTGACCACCGTAGAAATTCTCATCATCGCTTTTCTGTACCAACGCCTCGAATGAAGCGTTGCCAAGTTGGGTGATGAAGCTGACCCGGACGGTCAGTGGTCTTTGACCCGCACGCTGACCCCGTGGCCCACCTTTTCTTGCCTTAGATTGAACCAATTTCTCAGCTCTCACAACCTCGATCAGTTTCAGTTGGCCACAGAATTGCCTGTCGATTTTCAGCTTTTTACTGAGAAATTTCAGCCTTTTGTTCACATGCTTCAGTCTTTTATTGGCGTGGGCCACCGCCGCTTCCGCTGCCTCCTTCATTTCTGCCGATTTAGAATCGGATCGTACCTCATTCTGACAGATGCAATAAATAGGGTGTCCCAAAAGAACCGCTTCTCACAGCTTCTCGTACTGAATTTTTGTAAATGCATTTGGGGTACACTGTACAGACTTTTTTGAAACCTTCTGGCTTTTCCAGAAAGAGAGCGCAGTGAAACATTCATAAATCTATTCATCACCTAAACCTACCACTCAATGCCAGAGGAAACGGGGACATTTGCTTTGGAACACCCTGTAATGTACAGGAATCCCGGCATCTTCGCAGTCTCTCGAAGCGTCCAGCGGCCGAAAGAGACTTTGTCCAAAGCGAGGAGACGGTTTGAACGCTTGCTGCTAAACCATTCTCACCCGCCCATTTTCCGTGCGTAGAAAAGCTGAGAATATCGCGCAGGGTGGCGTGCAGTCAAATGGCGTACTGAGCAAGTGCTGGTTTCGTAGCAAATTCTGCCGCAACTCCGGAAATTCTTCCAGAAGCCACGGCGGAACTGTGACGGAGAAGAATGGCATGGACGATTCTATTCTTCCTATCCACGTGCTGCGGATACTGTCTACGCGTTGTCCGTGATCGCTCAGCAGAAACAAAATGGTTCGATTGAGGAGAAGAGGCGAAATGCGATCCAAAAATGCAGACAAATCGGAGTCGGCGAACTTGACGCCATCGGTGCGATCGTGCGCCAGTTCCGAGCTCCACTGCAGCGCGAAATGCGGCTCGTCCCAGTACTGGGGTATAGATAGATTGGAAGGACATGGATATGGATCGCATGAAATAAAGTTTTTGCGCCCCAAAAATTGGTGACCAGGGGGCGCAAAATTTCAACAAGTGCTTGTCTGAAAACTTTGAGAAAAGCGTCGTTTTGGTTTGGCTACACGGTTTGCGCTCCATCAATTTTTTGACTGTCTTATCTATACCCCTGCAGTAGGTGCGAACAAAGCTCTCCATGTGCTCAAGCAGCAGCTGATGAATCGGCGTGTTCTCGAAGCATCGAGCTGGAATCTTGCGCCCCGCTCTCCTTCGTTTCTCCTTTCGAAGCTTGCTCAACTGAGCCCAGAATGCGCGCAAACAGTGAGTGGTCGGCTGTTTGTGAAAACCGCTAAACACGTACCAGGCTGGAGCCCAATCTTCTTCGTGAAAAGTTCGGTAACCCGCAGCTCTGAAATCTTTCCAAATTATCGGCCAGGAATCTCTGCCCCAGGCCGCTACTCGTCGTTTTGTAGGCGAGCTACGCAATGCCTTGACAAGGTTGGAGATGTTGTGATAGCCAGTCATAATAGCGAATCCGTTAGGTCGGCTATTTTCCCCGATTTTCGTGTAACCATTAAGGTCTCACGCTATAGTTTCGGAGCCAACTTTGAGGCTTCGTCGTAGCCGTTGTACGCAAGATGTACGTACTTTCTTTTGGCAGCTGTCTTCTGTTTCACCTCGCCCTCCCATCTCCAGGTTTTTCTTTCCCATTATGTACCTACCTACGTACATACTGTAGTGACTATAGAGTAAAGCATTACTTCCCTCCTATCCAGAAATCTGATAGGTACCTCACATATGCGCAGTGCATTGCCATGCTGGCTTCTAATCAGACTGGCGTGGGTTAGCGAGAAAGAAAACAAGAGGCGAAAGGTCAACTTTGAAGGACTTGGACTAACTTTGATCCAATTGGAGCGTCACTTGGAACTTTGAGCACTTTGATCAAATTTGATCAAATTTGAAGATTGGACAATGACTTTGAGAACCTATCTGTAGGTAAGTTTTTTCCTTTGCTTCCACCCCCAGGCAAGCAAATCATGCACGATCCGATGGCCATGCGTCCCTTCATGGGTTACAACTTCGGCAAGTATCTCGAACACTGGATGAGCATGGATCAACCCGGACGAAAGGTACAACTTTAGGACACCCGTAGCCTTTTTTGATCGACTGCATTATGTATGATGCTCAAAATGCGTAGTTTGGGGAAGTGCAAGTGTCTATAATAATACATTGCTAACACTTCACTGAGCGCCCTACGTATAATACTATTTCACGCAACGCGACTTTGGGGGCACCCGCAACTAAGCACATTGTTGCGTCAAAGATGTTGAAAAGCGAGTTTTAAGGTCTCACGCTATAGTTTCGGAGCCAACTTTGAGGCTTCGTCGTAGCCGTTGTACGCAAGATAAAAGTGATCCGTCATAATGTGAATAAAGTATCATTCTTCCTCTACACGTACACCAAACGGCAGCGCCAAAGCTCATGTATTCGGCGCAGTACGACACGCCGAAGAACACCATAAAAACCATGCGATTTGGGTGTTCCGAAGGAACCACTGGGTATTTTTCAACATGCGGCACACCATTCAACGCGTCTTGACGAGAGGAATCGATCGGTACCTGCAGCGCCTCTCTACGTTGCTTCTACGCAAAGTTATCCAAGAAAAACGTGTTTGAAAAAGTTATCGTTTCAATCAAGAATAGCGCCACGGAGAGGCCGTTTCAAGACGCGCTCTATGGCACGTCAAAGAGATCGTGTAACAAGCTTTCGATCGATATCTTGATCTCCTCTCAACTCGCTTTCGCTGGCTCAAGAGAGCCTGGACCGAATTTATCAAGAAGTCCATGCATAGACAGTTGTCCCTGCATAGTACGAAGATGAACGCAGAGAGCGCGACTGGAGCGGAAACAGCGAACGGAAAACAAGCAGACGGATGATCGTATGGTGTAAGGAAGTGAAAACAGCTGGAATTAGATATCACCAGATACTTCAGTAGTAGTACAGGAGTCCACGGCTCAGAGATCTATAGTGTAAGACCTTAAACACGAAGGCGCCGAGCTTCTTCAGAGTTTCAAGCGTTTTCGGTAAGGCTCTGAAAGCTGAGGAGTGAGAGGTCGAATCGAAAATCATGAGAAGCACGTTCAGTGGTCGTTTGCTTACAAATGGGGACTTTGTGTCCAAAACTGATGAGTCGGGTTCGTCATCAACTTTTTTGACTGGCGCAAAGTGCAAATTGACGTAGATTTGGCGCTTGGTGGGGCGACAATCGCATTTTATCGTCACAAACTCGCAGCTACCCAATCGAACGGTAGCATTTTCCACGGGGATCTCGTACCATCTGCCCATTCTTGCTTTGTCGTCTGGCAGATACGAGCTGCCGTTCCTGGAGAAGCATCGGTACCAGCAACTGACCCCGCTTAGCACTGGACACTGCTCAGGGTGTTTCCTAATTTGCATCTCCATGACTGTCCAGATCAAGCTTAGCCAGTGGTCCCACCTGAAGTTGGAAGCTTGCAACTGTCCAGTGTGGAGATAACAACGCAACGGATGACCAAACGGTTTGAGATAAAACAGGATGCTGCGATCCCATGGGTTGAGTTTAGGAATGGTACAACCGACTGACTCATTGGAAAAACTAAACTCCGCGTTGTACGCACCACCGCCATTTTGGTCTTCAACTGAAGATGCCGACAGCCAGACGATCATGGATCGGAAATTGTTGATATCAATGTGAAAACTATACAGAGTGTTGCAAAAGTAACCGAACCAATTTAGGCGCGTGTATTTGTGGAAATCGAGATAATATGCCTATCGGATTCCCCATCAAAAACTGCATAGGTGGATGAATTTTAAATTGTTGATATCAATGTGAAAACTATACAGAGTGTTGCAAAAGTAACCGAACCAATTTAGGCGCGTGTATTTTTGGAAATCGAGATAATATGCCTATCGGATTCCCCATCAAAAACTGCATAGGTGGATGAATTTTGAAAAAAAAATTTGTTCAGGCATCATCAAGATATTGATGGGTAAAGGCTGGAAGGTCGCATTTTGCTAACGTTTTTAGCCATAATTCAGCAACCAGAGTGTATATCGGGCTACAATTTGGCATACACATACATCCCATAGGGACCCATGTCTGGACCAAATTTGAGCCCAATCTGTCACTTGTATGGCGAGATATAGCTTCAGAAAGCTCAAATTTACGTATTTTGCACCTGTTGCAAATTCGGTTATATGAATACCACGGCGCAAATACATGCCCTGCACGGGGTAAAATTTTGACAGGAGATAGAGGAGGCTTAGGCCTACAAACTTTAGTACTACAGCAAAAATTCTCTATGTTTACAATTGGGACTACAGAGCTCTTGAAAGTTGAAAAATTCAGCAAAAATGTTCCCGCCTTTTTTATTATCCAAGATAAAAGAGCAATACCACTGAAATTTTTTCCTGGTAAGTAACCTATCTTATGTAGAATTTGATGTAGATTTCAAAAATAAAATCGTTTTCCCCAAAAAATTTAACCCTTACCCAAAAATTCTCAAAAATATACTATTTTTGCACAATTATATGCTAGGGGTTAAATTTTTTGGGGAAAACGATTTTATTTTTGAAATCTACATCAAATTCTACATAAGATAGGTTACTTACAAGGAAAAAATTTCAGTGGTATTGCTCTTTTATCTTGGATAATAAAAAAGGCGGGAACATTTTTGCTGAATTTTTCAACTTTCAAGAGCTCTGTAGTCCCAATTGTAAACATAGAGAATTTTTGCTGTAGTACTAAAGTTTGTAGGCCTAAGCCTCCTCTATCTCCTGTCAAAATTTTACCCCGTGCAGGGGATGTATTCGCGCCGTGGTATTCATATAACCGAATTTGCAACAGGTGCAAAATACGTAAATTTAAGCTTTCTGAAGCTATATCTCGCCATACAAGTGTCGGATTGGCCTCAAATTTGGTCCAGAAATGGGTCCCTATGGGATGTATGTGTATGCCAAATTGTAGCCCGATATACACTCTGGTTGCTGAATTATGGCTAAAAACGTTGAAAAACGGCAAAATGCGACCTTGCAGCCTTTACCCATCAATATTTCGATGATGTCTGAACAAATTTAGTATTCAGCAAAAAGTTTAGTATTCCGGTTGCTCATCTACAAGAGTTTAAAAACAGGTGCACATATTTGGCTAGCAGTCGGCTTGCAAATTTGCAGCGTAGCCGCGACTATTCAAAATACACCGCAAAGGGGCAACTAACTATAAATGCAAATGATAGGCACAATATTCAACAACTGCAACAATCATTTGTAATCGCACCTGCAGACAAAGCGGCAAATAA
The DNA here is from genome assembly GCA_030247985.1 of Epsilonema sp. ZAB3_2. NCBI lineage: Eukaryota > Metazoa > Nematoda > Chromadorea > Desmodorida > Epsilonematidae > Epsilonema > Epsilonema sp. ZAB3_2. The sequence continues at coordinate 23,701 of JASAMW010001887.1, read as the reverse complement.
TTTAATATCAAGAGCCCACACCGTTAGAGAGTACGACACAAGGCTTCAGTACTGAGAAATAGGGCAGCAAAGCTCATCGGCTGGCTGTCACAGCTTCCAGTAGGGCTACAGATTCGAAACTTAGCTCACGCAAATGCTGAAAGTCTCAGCTTTTTCATGGTGCAAAAATTATTCAGATCCAACCACTGCAAGTGGTCAAAACTTTTGATTCTTTGAAGCCGGGTTATGCGCGAAATACGCGCCCCCGAAAAACAAAGCTGTGACCGCCGGCCCCGTAATTACGATCCAGCAGTCGCAGCGGTGGCCCGTAGCTACGTAGCCACTAGTCCGCGATGAGTTTGCTGGCCCGTAGTTACGGAGCCACAAGTCCGCGATGAGTTTGCTGGCCCGTAGTTACGGAGCCACTCATGAGCAAAATGACTGACTGGCCCGTATTTACGGTCCATTAGCACGCGACTACCCCAAGGCATGCGCAAGAAAAGAAATTCTTGAAATAGCTCTGCGCATCCAAAGCAAACCATGCGAATCGAATCGTCTTCGATCATAATATTTTGATTGTCTGAAATCGAACGCCCTTAAATTTATTGTCAGCAGAAGCCGCAGATATGTACTTACTTACGTCTGTCATCATAGCTCGTGGTGCTAAAAACATGCTACCGGCTACATTCTCATTCTTCGGTCTGATTCTGATTTCTGATCGCAAAGTATATTTTCGCAAGGTCATTTGATTCTACGTAAGTAGATCGAAACGACGAGTTGGGAGTTTGTTCGCACAAGGAAAGCTACTGGAGATGAACGCAGAGCTAAATCAATAGTAAATAATAAATTTCAATAGTAATCGAAGAAATCTGCCTTGAAGGAGAAATCCGCAGCGATGAATCGGAAACTCGACAACAAAGATAGAGCGCAGCGCTAAAATTGATGAAATGGCTACAAAATTCCGCGAAATACTGAGGCGGTTTTAGCCCATAGAACTGTAAAGCTTCGTGTATAACCCCGGGGGATAAAAATCGTTAGTCATCGATTCGAGGGGGTTATACACGAGGATAAAAATTTTGGTTAGAGGGGAGATAAAAATCGTTAGTCACCAAATAGGGGGGGGGGGTATACATGCACGACGAGGGGGTTTTATTCGAAGGGGTTATACACGAAGCTTTACAGTATTGTATATGGTACGAAATGAACTAATGTTCGCGAAGCTAACGATGACAGAAGATGGCATGTTTGTTGTACAGGCCAAGTGTACTGCAGTGTACATGCGTACAAACTATTAACAAGCCCAACGTACCGACGTAGGGTACAGACAAGGTATGCACAACACGAAGCCTTTGCCTACAGTGGCTCCGTAACTACGGGCCAGCAAACTCATCGCGGACTTGTGGCTCCGTAACTACGGGCCAGCAAACTCATCGCGGACTAGTGGCTACGTAGCTACGGGCCACCGCTGCGACTGCTGGATCGTAATTACGGGGCCGGCGGTCACAGCTTTGTTTTTCGGGGGCGCGTATTTCGCGCATAAACCGGCTTCAAAGAATCAAAAGTTTTGACCACTTGCCGTGGTCGGATCTGAATAATTTTTGCACCGTGAAAAAGCTGAGACTTTCAGCATTTGCGTGAGCTAAGTTTCGAATTTGTAGCCCTATTTGAAGCAGTGACAGCCAGCCGATAAGCTTTGCGGCCCTATTTCTCAGTACTAAAGCCTTGTGTCGCACTCTCTAACGGTATGGGCTCTTGTTAATATTCATTTGCAAAAAGTATTACTTAGAGGTTATGGCAGCCGAAATGGGAATTACGCAACAAAACAATACTTGGGTAATAAGTGGCAATGCAGTGTATGAAAAGGTCAACCTGACAGCTACTGCCATCGTAAGTAACCATGAAAATCCATCCTCTGCTCTTCATGTGCCAGTGTCTACAGCCGAAGACAAAATTTTGCCAATTATCTATGCCATTCCAAAACTGCACAAAAATCCGTACAAATTCCGGTTTATCGCTGGAGCTCATCACTGCAGTACTAAGTTGGCATCAATTCAATTGACACGAATGCTATCATTCCTCAAGCAACATTGAAAAAAGTACTGCAAAACAGTCGAGTATCGTACAGGAGTTTCAGTATATTGGTCCATCGACAGCAGCCTTGAAGCAAAACGTCAGTTGGAACATCTACGTGATGTGGCTGGCATTGTCACCGCAGATTTCAGCAGCTTGTACACTAATTTTCCACATGGTATCATAATGGCTGAAATGAACTACTTGATATCCAAACTGTTCAAACATGCTGACAAGCAATATCTCTGCGTGGGTCAAAACGTCTGCTTCTACTCCGATGATACCCAAGTACGCTACCCTTGCTATAGTCAAGCCGAACTTTTAGATCTCGTCGACTTTATCTTGAGCAATACATTCGTCACATTCTGTGGACATGTATTTCGACAGAAAACTGGTATTCCTATGGGAGGTAATGCTAGTCCACTGTTGGCTGACCTAACGCTGTCTTGCTTTGAGAAAAATACCTGCTCTCTAAACCTTTGCAATGTCGAATGTATCTGCTGCACACTTTCCGCTACATTGATGACGTCATGCATTTGTATTGTGAAAATCGAGAACCACAATCCTTTCTGGAGCTGTGCAAACAAATCTACCCTGCTTGTCTACCACTGGACGATACCACCAAGTCCCAGAACAGCAGCGATTATCTTGATATGACGATAAACATCAGTACTGGTCATCCAAGTGTCCGTCTGTACAATAAAACAGATGCATTCAACTTTAAAATCTTGCGGTACCCGATGGCACACAGTAATATCCACTCCAGCATAGGGCTCAATACTTTGTACTCGCAGCTGATTAGGATTGCTCGACTTTCGGACGACACAATCATATTTGTCAAAGACATAGAAGCATGCTGCAATTCTTTCATGGCAAATGATTATGACCCAGAATTGGTCAAACGTGTTATTAAAAAGTTTGCGGAAAAATATGCTTGCGCACTATTCAAACTGGGATGGGCAACCTCCGACTTCCGGCATGCATGCAAAAAATTTTTACCGTAAGCCTATTACAGTACTCTACGCATATAAAATAGCAGAACAATTTGCACATTTCAGCGGCTCGTCCGCTGTTGCTGAAGAAGCTCTCACCTATAGGTGAGGCTTCAAATGCCTAAGACGCCTATGGCGTCACCGATATTATTGGTAATAGCATTGGCAAATCAGGATAAACAAACAGTACAAAACACTTGCAAAATCATACACGCATAATATGCATGCCAACAACAATTTGCATAGGATGTAGTGCATATTATACGCTTTCGCATTGCGACACATGCAATCCTGTTCTGTCCAAAAAATTTCCACGCTTGCTACTGGTTTTGTGTGTGTCTCTCCTCCACTTTTCTCGACACGTCCTCAACCTCAGCCAAGCCACTCACTACAACTCATATTCTGTCTCTGCCGACTCCAAGGGTAGCCGTATTTGTCAGCCTGTCACATATCGTCCATCAAGTCAACAAGTCGTCCACCAAGTCCATCAAGTCCATCATCAAGTCGTCCATCAAGGGATCAGCTTCCTCAGGTTTCACACGTCTTATCATGCCGGAATCTACTTCCAAGCACGGAGGAGACACCGGATCGGTAAACACAAAACTATCACACCAATAATTACATAATTATTTACTTGTACGGTATTGTGGCAAAAAATTTGGGATTGTCTTACTGACGAGGCCCGGTCCCAAATTTGGATCAACCATTTGTCTAAGAATAAGGGCCGAAACAAATGGTTGGTCATAAGATTCACATTTTATATAATTTTTTGCGCTTGTTTTCACGGGTATGGTATTCTATTACTGGATATACGGTTGGTATTAAAAGTTCATTTTTTATTAGGCATACAAACTTTAGTACTACAGCAAAAATTCTCTATGTTTACAATTGGGACTACAGAGCTCTTGAAAGTTGAAAAATTCAGCAAAAATGTTCCCGCCTTTTTTATTATCCAAGATAAAAGAGCAATACCACTGAAATTTTTTCCTGGTAAGTAACCTATCTTATGTAGAATTTGATGTAGATTTCAAAAATAAAATCGTTTTCCCCAAAAAATTTAACCCTTACCCAAAAATTCTCAAAAATATACTATTTTTGCACAATTATATGCGAGGGGTTAAATTTTTTGGGGAAAACGATTTTATTCTTGAAATCTACATCAAATTCTACATAAGGGTGGAAACACATATCACGGGACGCTTTTTAGCAGGGCTCGACCCCCCCCTCCCCCCCCTGGGCCAAAATGTGACGCTTTCGTGACGCTTGGGCCTACCCCCCCCCCCCCCCAGTGGCGTCACGTGACGCTATTATATACCACAGTGTATGTATGGAAATTGGAAATGTGTACAGTACAGTACGATAAAATCCAGCAACAAGGCAATCAATGTCTGGGAGTGTGTATTATGCAGCATGAAACAATAAATAGGTACCTACCATCACCAACTAGACAGGTATAACAAGCAATGGCAAGTAAGTATGTACATATGTAGGTATATGTACAATGGCAAGTATGTATAGGTACTGTACTGTACTGTAGTACAAAATCGGCGTCACGTGACGTTTGGCCGTGCCCCCCCCCCCCCCCCCCCCCCACTAAACGTAACGCTTTCGTGACGTTTGGCCCGACCCCCCCCCCTCCCCCCCCTGGCGGCGTCACGTGATATATGCATGGGCCCTAAGATAGGTTACTTACAAGGAAAAAATTTCAGTGGTATTGCTCTTTTATCTTGGATAATAAAAAAGGCGGGAACATTTTTGCTGAATTTTTCAACTTTCAAGAGCTCTGTAGTCCCAATTGTAAACATAGAGAATTTTTGCTGTAGTACTAAAGTTTGTAGGCCTAAGCCTCCTCTACTCAGAATTTCAGTTCCGGCTCTAGCAAGGAGGATTAGTCCGTGCCTATATTGAGGGTTACCCCCGAGTCTAAACCACGCGTGTTTTTTTTCAGGCGAACGCCCGACAGCAGGAAACGAAGCGGAAAGGAAAAAAGAAAAGAAGAGAAGATTTTTCCTTTTCTTTTCCGCTTCGTTTCCTGCTGTCGGGCGTTTCGTCTGAAAAAAACACGCGTGGTTTAGACTCGGGGGTAACGCTCAATATAGGCACGGACTAATCCTCCTTGCTAGATCCGGAACGGAAACTCTTGGTATCTCCTGTCAAAATTTTACCCCGTGCAGGGGATGTATTCGCGCCGTGGTATTCATATAACCGAATTTGCAACAGGTGCAAAATACATAAATTTAAGCTTTCTGAAGCTATATCTCGCCATACAAGTGTCGGATTGGCCTCAAATTTGGTCCAGACATGGGTCCCTATGGGATGTATGTGTATGCCAAATTGTAGCCCGATATACACTCTGGTTGCTGAATTATGGCTAAAAACGTTGAAAAACGGCAAAATGCGACCTTGCAGCCTTTACCCATCAATATTTCGATGATGTCTGAACAAATTTTTTTTTCAAAATTCGTCCACATATGCAGTTTTTGATGGGGAATCCGATAGGCATATTATCTCGATTTCCAAAAATACCCCCCATCCACGTACTATGCAACCGGTACAGAAAACGTTTCTTAATATAACCGAATTTGCAACAGGTGCAAAATACTTAAAGGGGAACTTTGCGCGGAAAATTCGGGGTAAGGCCACACATATCATTAGATAGAGCATAAAAAATGCTGCAAAACGCACCAAGTCCCATCCCTCTACGTTGTGTCGTTGATCTGTGAACGGGAAAATGCACGCGAGAGCATGTAGCTCGCTAACCATTATACCAATTGGCATAATTTTGCTACCACCATATGCTCCGTGTTGAGTTCTACATTTTTGTTGTATAAAGTTTTGCTGTATCTTCACTGCCTGTGGCATGGGAAGCCAAAAACCGTGTGTAATTGCGCTGTTAAACACATTTCATAGGTCCATGAAATAATGTGTTTAACAGCGCAATTACACACGGTTTTTGGCTTCCCATACCACAGGCAGTGAAGATACAGCGAAACTTTATACAAGAAAAATGTAGAACTCAACACGGAGCACATGGTGGTAGCAAAATTATTCCGATCAGTGCACTGGTTATTTTCCCATTCACAGATCAATTTTTGCCTGTAACTCAAGAACGACGCAACGTAGAGGGATGGGACTTGGTGCGTTTTGCAGCATTTTTTATGCTCTATCTAATGATGTGTGTAGCCTTACCCCGAATTTTCCGCGAAAAGTTCCCCTTTAATTTTGAGCTTTCCGACACTATATCTCGCCATACAAGTGGCGGATTGGGCTCAAATTTGGTCCAGACATGGGTCCCTATGGGGTATATAAGTGTGCCAAATCGTAGCCCGCTACACACTCTGGTTGCTGAAATATGGCTGAAAATGCTGAAAAACGGCAAAATGCGACCTTCCAACCTTTACCCCTCAATATCTCGATGATGCCTGAAGAAAATTTTCTTTCAAAATTCATCAACATATGCAGTTTTTGATGGGGAATCCGATAGGCATATTATCTCGATTCACAAAAAGTACCCCCATTCCGCGTACTTTGCAACCGGTACAGAAAACGTTTCTTAAGTATTTTGCACCTGTTGCAAATTCGGTTATATGAATACCATGGCGTGAATTACCAAAAAGCCCACAAAAAATTTGGCAGAAGGTAGAGGAGGCTTAGGCCTATAAAATTTATTACTACAGCAAAATTGTTCTATATTTGCAATTTGGGGGTTAAATTTTTTGGGAAAACCAATTTTATTTTTGAAATCTACATCAAATTCTACATAAGATAGGTTACTTATGAGGAAAAAATTTCAGTGGTATTGCTCTTTTATCTAGGATATTAGAAAAAGTGGGAGCATTTTTGCTGAATTTTTCAACTTTCAAGAGGCCCGTCAAAATTGCAAAGCCTAAGCCTCCTCTACCTTCTGTCAAATTTTTTTGGGGGCTTTTTGGTAATTCACGCCATGGTATTCATATAACCGAATTTGCAACAGGTGCAAAATACTTAAGTTTGAGCTTTCCGACACCATATCTCGCCATACAAGTGGCAGATTGGGCTCCGCTCAAATTTGATCCAGACATGGGTCCCTATGGGGCATATACATATGTATGCCAAATTGTAGCCCGCCACACACTCTGGTTGCTGAAATAAGTCCGAAAACGCTGAAAAACGGCAAAATTCGATCTTCCAACCTTTACCCCTCAATATCTCGATGATGCCTGAAGAAAATTTTTTTAAAAATTCATCAAATCTCGATTTCCAAAAATACCCCCCATCCGCGTAGGCTACTCTCAATCCGTACAGAAAACGTTTCTTAATAATCAGTTTATTGGAGGCGAAGATATGTAACGTTCGGGATTGGATTCGAGGCTGAAAAGCTTTTTTTATTCTTTGGCAACATTTACTGTAACAATTATAAGTAATTTGAACAAAAATTCAACCGAACAGCCCAGTGAAACCAAACCGGCACCAACAAAACTTAGAAATAAATCTGGAAGCCCAATAAATAAATTTTCAACAAAAACTTGCCCATTGCATGAAATTCAAGCAAAGCACAGCTCCGTTCAATAGCAGCCATAAAAATAACCTAGCTACCCCAACAATCAGCAACAAAGCACAGGACACCCGTAAAAAAGCCTACAGTAGGTTCCGAAAAGAATCAACAAACTACTGCACATCCAGACCTTCCTAAAGTTTCTATTTATTTGGCAATTGATCAATAATAAAAGATGACGTAGTGTAGCAGCGGTAGTAATAACTTTTAGCCGACTAGCCAGCAATATTTGGCAACACAAAAGATATTGCAATCCAAACATGAGCAAGGAACAGGAAAATTTCGTAAAGCTAACAATTCAAGTGAACCGTTCAGCTAAAGATTCAAGTGAACCGTTCAGCTAAAGATTCAGTAAGCGAACGATGCCACAGAGTTAGCATGGTAACACCAGCAAAACTCCATAATAAAGCGCATTGTGCATACTGTGTAAAACTGCAAAAGGGACGTCCTAAAAAAAGTTGAATAATATACGAAAATATTGTACGTTCCATCAAAACCAATAAAAAGTATTGCATTGAAAACAAGGCATGGATATTTCCCGCTTTTACTAAAGCTCGCGGTGCAAAACCAAAAAACAATAGTTTGCGAAACTATTACTTTCAGCGCATCCCATTTATTCCTACCTTAGTTCGCAAACTATTGCTTTTTTTGGTTTTGAGCGGGAAATATCCATGCCTTGTTTTCAATGAAATACTTTTTATTGGTTTTCTGGGCTTACAGGCTGTTACCCAGCAATTGAAATACTGTAGATAACGGACCGATTTTTCTGCTTATTTTCATCAACCGACGTACCTATTTTAGGAGGTTTATTCTTAGTATTTAGATAGAAGTACTATTTTCAGTCAAACTGCCCAGTGAGTACGGTCGAAACCTTCCGAGATGCCCTTCAGAATAACTTTTGCCATCTCGTCATTGGGCGCTTCAAAGACGAAGCACACAAACTTCTGCGCTATTGTGCACGTTGTTTCTCTGAAGCAAAGCGCAAGCCACCGTCAAACACAGCCGTACGTACGGAAGAACATGTGTGGCAGACAATTGGAGTGGTCCAAATAGTCAACCTCTCCAAATTTTTTGCCTGCAGCAACCGGCCCAGGAAAGAATGTAATTGCGAGTTTGTTTGCGTCATAATAAATACTGCTGTTAGCAATATGACTTTGTGTCGCACCTTCCTTTTCAGTTCTAACATAATATATAGCAGTATTCATTATGACGAAAAAAGCTTGAAAACAATTACTTTCCGCTGGACCATACAAAATTTACAGAAGTCCATAGAAAAGCCCACACACTTCAAGCAGAACAAAAAAGTTGCTTACTTACCCCGCAATGTAGGCCACGTGATTCGGGTAGTCTACGCGTCTGCCACAGGAAGAAATTTCAGGATATCCATGTTGTAGGAGCACCTAAAGAGAAGTATGGAAGTTGGAACTTATACCGTACGTGCGTGTAGTACTATCCACCAGTTGCGCGAGACGATCCCTGCCACAACATGTTGGGTCAGACTGACTTTTCACAGGCCTCTCAGTACGTAACATTTCCGTATGGCTGCTGGTGCGAAGTATTTCTGGTCAGGGGTAATTCGGGCCACCCCAACCGATTTCCAATTTGGAAATAAGAAAATTGGTGATTGGTGTATGAAAAAGAATCATCCTTGTGCGCTCTGCTTCTGCTATCAATCTGGTGGCTGTATGCTCGCTGGGATTGACCCTTCGCTCCTTCTAATTGAACAAAAGGTAGAGGTAACCCGAATTACCCCACACTACCCTACATGACGTAATGCAGCGTGTTGCTTACGGTATTATTTTTGGCGCAATAGACGGTGACTCCAGTTTCTCCCAATTGGAATAGAACTTCCCTCTTCTCATCGCCTTTATCACCTTCCTTCTTCAACACTGACAAAACTGCGCCTTCAATCATCTCAACCGTCCCAATCTGAAGCATAAAATACATAATAAACATGTCTGTACGTATGTAGTATGTATGTACGTACCCTACCGTACATGTACAACAGGAATTCGCGTAATACCGCAGACATCGGCACAAACGGAAGACGTGGCCACAATTGCGCCGCACTATCATATATCCTGTGGTTTATGTGAAGCTGATACACACACACACCCCTACCCCCTAAGCCGAAGTCTGCATACTACATACTGTACGTACGCGAGAGGTACAGGGTTCGAATCCCTGGCATATCTGGCAAATTTTCCTTCTGTTTCTGGCGGCCCTGGTTGATTGAGAGGTGCCAAATAGGCGCCCTCTCCAGGAAAACCGGCTAGCTGTCATGATCAAAAAAGGGGAACTTGTGTGTATGAGGTATACAGGTGTAGTTCAATGGTTTGGGCGCTCGCCTGGAACGCGAGAGATCCAGGGTTCGATTCCCTGGTACATCTGGCATATTTTCCTTCTCGATAGCAGACGTTACCTTTCCCACATCCACAAATCCCGTGAAATTCACTTTTCTCAGTCCCCCAGCCGCCTGATCCATCTCATTCCTGTCCTTTTCCTCCTGTGGCACGGTCGGCCCCGTTGTCGTCGCCTCCGCGGCCTCGCCCCAATCAGGCGCCTCGCCTTTCAAGCGACGCTGACGATTGGCCAGCAGCGCCTGTCGACACAGACCTGCCTCCTGTAGATATGGATAGAGGGGACGGTAGAAGTGGTTGCTACGATTGAGACACTGGAAAAAACGGGACAGAAAAATGGTCAGTTGTACGTTGCCGGCCTACGTAGTCTGGCCATATACCCCCATTTTTCAGTGAAATCTGGGTGTACGATGGTGTTTTTTGGGGGTTTGTTATAGACTATTTCTCTTTCGGGGGTATGCTGGAAATTCTGGGGGCATGCTGGATAAAAATTTTTCTGGGGTATGCGGCACCCCAGGGGGTTAGGTAGCCGACAAAAACCTGAGGCGCAAAATGCCAAATTTACCTCTTTGCCTTCCACCTTCCGGCACCTCTTCATATCTACCATACAGTAATTTTGCGCCTCTGGAAGCTAAATTTTGGAGCGCAAATGGAAAACTGGGGCGGAAATGCGCCTCAAGTTATCACGTACCTAACCCCCAGACCCCCCCCCCCCCCACTTTTCTGCTCCAGCATAACCCTACCCCACTGACAGACCCCCACCCTGAAAACCGTGCCGATGCCTGTATGTACATACCTTTATCACAGACACGTAGACGGGGGCGCCTGCGTAGTCTTCCATGAGCGAGATCGCCTTTCGAATACTGCCTTGTCGCAGGGATTCACCGAATAAATCGTCAATCACGTCCCCTGGCTCGATTTTCAACTGAAGAAACAACAAACCCATTTCAACCACCTAACCAGCTGGACAACACAGTAAATAAAGAATCCTTACACGCATGGTAGTGCGGGGTAATTCGGCCCGGCTGACTCGAGAATCAGGAAGTTTTACCGGTTCGTCCCGACTGTCAAATAAAGATCATAAAGCAGTACGTGGCCCGAATTTCTCCTGACCCGAATTACCCCGCGCCGCACTCAGTATATGTTACATCTTCATCTGCCACTGATCCAGGTTGGACCTCCAGTACTAGAACGCGGCCACCGATCAGGTTCAATTCCAGGCCCAGCTTTTGACAGGGGACCATTTCGTAGCGTCGGAACCAAGGCAGGTCCCAGGTCTCGTCCAGAAAGCTGCAGTTACGAATGTTGAGGGCGAAGGAGAGAGAGGACAGGGGAGCCAGCAACGACATTAAGAGTTCGCTCAAAATCTCATCGCCCAGTATGGAGACGTCGTCATAGTACTCCTACACACAGAAACAGGTACACTTTGCTTATTCACGAGTTGCAGTAAAAGAAAGTACTGGGTCGCGAGCTGACCCCTCTTCTTATTAACCGTGATATTCAGTGCAAATTTTGATCGGCGTCAGCGGCTCGGCTGGCGTCGAGTAGGCAGCTGGGAAGAAAAATAAAGCGAGCTTGCTTGCACTGAAAATCACGGTTGTTAATAAGAGAAGGGTCAGCTCGCGACCCAGTTTTCTTTTACTGCAACTCGTGAATAGCACTGGTAGAGAATTTTGTGCGTGTGAACAAATAAGAAAGCTCGAACTTTGCAACGTACATATAGGGGTACGCGTATGATTGTTCGTTTGTAACTTGGACACGTACGCACATAGAGGAAAGCCTTGTCCTGCCTTAGCAAACGGAAAGTATTGACCAGAAGACCTTTGTTCAGCAGACATCGAAGCACCAATCTCCCCTTGCCAATTGCGCGAATCGCCTACAGAATAGAAATAACACAGACGGTACGGTAGTGGGGTAAAGAAAAGTCGGACACCCACGTTTTTTTCGCCATAGCTGAGCGAATTTGCAATCTGATACGACAATCGGCTAAGGAATGGGCTACGTTCAATCATATTTTTAAAAAAAGCGTACTGTCCGACATTACAATCAGCGTAACACATGTGTTGTTATTTGAACCTTTTTGCAATCTCTCGCATACTCGATACTGAGCTGTAGAGGGGCTGTCAGCTGCACAGTGGTATACTTCTTCAGTAAAGCCAATAGCCACTCCCAATACCCCCGTTGCAGATCCGTGGGAAACTTCGACGTTACACCTGCAAAAACGATTTAACTCTGTTCTTGAGCCCGTTAGACAATATAACAGCAATAATGTAGGGTAGAGCGGAGAAAATTGGACCACCCTTACCCTTACACAACGTTCAATCATAGAGAAATACTGCAATTTTCGGACAAAAGAAGGGATCATTTTGGTGTTATTTCTACCAGTATTGCACCTTCCCAAGAGGAGATATTGGATGGGTGGCCGAATTACCCCGCAGCACCCATACCTTTCAGTCCGCTCCGCAGGATATCTTCCAATGTTCGACAAAAAGGCAGCAGCGAGGGGTGCTCATCACGTATTGAACCCTTGTGCTCGTGAAAATGAAGAATATGCACTACAAAACATGACGAACACGAGTCAAAAGCATACTACACTGCTTGCAGCCAAACAAGGAATTTACGTATATAATATATAATACGTATATAATATAGTATAATAGTATAATTTAATAATAGTATAATAGTAGTATAATAGTATAATAGTATAATTTACGTATATAATATAGGCACGTTTATTACGGTCAGCAGGTATGTATGTACACACAACTTTCCCTTACCTTTCAATTGTTTCAGAAATGGATGACTGACTGACATACTGGAAGAACGAAATACGCACCTATTAGATACCGGGAGGCACTTTGCACATTTTTATTGCATTCTTTCCTTCTTTCTTGCACCCAAAATTTCAAATTCTTCAACAAAGAAAAAGAAGATCTCCTTTCTTTACTTTTCTTTTCCCTTCTTTCCCATGAACTCCTAGAGAAATCATCAGAAGGCTTCTCTAGGATTACGTGTCTTTTACTGTCGTCTTATGCGCCTTGTTGCATTTTTGACACAGAAATGGGAACAAATTCTTGGAAAAAAATGGCAATAAGTATGTAGTAACAAACGAGCCTCTACCAGTCTATTTTGGTCTACCAGTGGCCCGTTACAGCTTCGCAGTAAAATCCCTTTGCAGATCTGGCAACCCTTTTGCAAATCAGGCAACCCTTTTGCAAATCTGGCAACCCTTTTGCAGATCAGGCAACCCTAGTTGTAGATTGTGATCTGTCAAATTATTACGCATATAGCAACCATTTTGGGCGGTTGGCAAAAAGTTGCACATCTGGCAACCCAATCGCAGAGTTGGCAACCCTATGGCAGAGTTGGCAACCCTTTTTCTGCATAGATCTGACAACCATTTTGCACATCTGGCAACCATTTTGCACAGCATCAGGTGAAAATGGCGCATGTGGCAACCCTTTTGCAGGTATGGCAACCCTTTTGCGCATTTAGCAATCTGGCAACCCTTTTGCAGATCTGGCAACCCATTCGCGCATCTCGCGTTTTAGTCTCGAGTGCACTTTCGGGCGTGACCATTTGCAAACGCTGGCTTGAAAACCTGCGCGTTTGGTTTCTGCAGCATCTAGTACTAAAATATCGATTATCGATCGATTATTGGTGATCGGTTGATCAGATCAGAAATCGCAGGTCTTTCTGGCGTTCTCGGGGCCATAAGCGCTTGAAAGAGCCCTGGATGGATGATGTAGCTGCAAAATTGAGTGAGTTATGAGTGAATCTGCGCGCTTTTAGTACTAAAATATCGATTATTGATCGATTATTGGCGATCGGCTGATCAGATCAAAAATCGAAGGCCTTCCTGGCGCCCTTGGGCTTATAAGCTTTCTAATGAGCCATTGGTCAACGCTGTAGCTGCAAAACTGAGCGAGTTTATCGCATCACAGACACACACACACACACACACACATCGCTCCTATTTGTTAGTAGATTCAAGAAAAGATAGCCATCATTTATTACTTTTCAACTGCAAGCCTAATCAGGCGGGTGGGGCTAAAAGGCGGACGCGGACACGGACGCGGACGCGGACGCTGGGTTAAAAGGCGGACGCGGACGCGGACGCTGGGCTAAAAGGCGGACGCAGAAAAAGCGGACGCGGCAATAGATTTGCATCCGCATCCGCCTTTTAGTCCAATCTGCTGACTCTTCTTTCTACAGGGTGTCTCACGTAGACCTACCCAACGACTCAGCCTTATAACTTCCGTACTGCAGTAGATATCAAGCTGAAATTTTGTCCCCAGAAACCCAAGAATATACCATACTATGTGGCAAAATTTGAACCAAATAGGCCCACAGTGAACGAAATTACAGGCTTAGAAATTTTGGACCCTGTTTTTATCATTTTCCGCACTGAGCATGGCTTTGAGATAAGAACCTTCTGCTCGCATGGCCAAGCAGCTTATCCAACGAGGCAATATGGTGAAACAACAATGGCTGAACATGACCACAGTCCAGAACACAAAGGATTAAAAAATACAGGCAATTTACCACCCATAACAGCCTTCAAGGGTCTGTCGAGGTCAATAGTGGCACCACTGATTTCAAAATGTTGAAAAAAGTGGTCGCAAATTCGCAACCTCGTAATTTCATCCCTACTTGACCTACCTGGCTCAAATTTTGCCACAAAGTATGGTATATTCTTGGGTTTCTGGGGACAAGATTTAAGCTTGATATCTACTGCAATACGGAAGTTATAAGGCTGAGTCGTTAGGTAGGTCTACGTGAGACACCCTGTACCACTTTGGTGGGTAATGGGCTAAAAAGCGGACACAGAAAAAAGCGGACGCAATATTGCATGTGCTGGATGGGACTTAGGCTTTAGGCTTAGGCTTAGGCTTAGGTATTGGATGCAGAGGGGTAGGCCTCAGCCTAAGCCTAAAGCCTAAGTCCCATCCTTAGCCTATTTTGAAAAAACACAACTTGCTTTATTTGATCACATTGTGTAAGAAATGCCCCATAGCGATGTACAGCAGTACCCTGATCAGACAGTAGTGACTGCCGAGCATGGTGGTTACACATGCAATGTTGCGTCCGCTTTTTCTGCGTCCGCTTTTTAGCCTATTGCCCACCAAATTTGTAGAAAGCAGAGTTAGCAGATTGGACTAAAAGGCGGCCACGGATGCAAATCTATTGCCGCGTCCGCTTTTTTTGCGTCCGCCTTTTAGCCCAGCGTCCGTGTCCGCATCCGCCTTTTAACCCAGCGTCCGCGTCCGCGTCCGTGTCCGCGTCCGCCTTTTAGCCCTACCCTAATCAGGCTAAGATAGCTAATTTTTATGTAATAGCTGCGGCATGATGGCATGGTTCAAAAGCGGCAGTTTTTCTATCCTTTTTCAACAGATTGGGACTGTCAATGTGGACCAGCTCATCCCCATCAATTTTGGGACAAAATGAAAATGCCAGCACATGACGATCAGTGAACCCGGTTTGTGAGAAGACAAATTCCCAAAAATCCCCCGGGACAAATAGGCCCATTTGCTCCAAATGTTTGGTGTCAAACTTGCGCTGATCACTCTTCAAGCCGAGGGCCTCCAAGATTGCTTTCGCTCCTTGCAGCCGTCGGTTAAAATAATGAATCTTCTCGATGTAATGACCTCCGACTAGATCAATAGTGGTTGTGGTTAGTACTAGGCCCAATAGGATGACCAAAATTACCACCAGTTGGTAGCCAACGCTGCTGTGAGATGGTACGATATCTCCGAACCCAACCGTTACCATCGTGATGAAGGAAAAATAGAAAGAATTCACAATGGTCCAACCTTCCAATTTCATAAACAGCATGGAGCATATGCCAATGTAGGAGAGAAGTAGAAGCAACATTACGAATGGAGGAATCTGTGTGCCAAGCGCTTTTTCCAGCCCAGCCTTCAGTTGAATTGCATCCGCATTTCGGGCTTTGATTTTAGTGGTGGAGCGCTTGCACTTTGATATCAGTTTGCTCCGCAGCAGATTGATAAAGTCTTGTAATTTTAAAAAAATCTGGGTCAGAAGCAATCCCAAAAACTTTCCAACGTCTGCAATTGTCACAAGTGCCAGTGGTATGCCGAGAAAAGCATAGCCGACGCAGAATAGTTTGCCATGGAAAGTCACTGGCACAACAACACCATAGCCTAAACAAAGCCAAAGCACGTGCTATTGCACATCATCATCTATTGACTGTTCTGCTACTGTTTGAAGGCAAGGTAAAACAAAACAACGTAAAACATTCATTGGCAGAAAAAAGCAATCAAGCCGTGAGCTAAAGTGAGTATACCTACTATGTACATACATTCTGCATTCATCCATACCTATGGTTGTGATAACAGTCGTCGCAAAGAAAATAGCAGATGGATATGTCCAAAACAGAGACAATGGCTCAATTCTCTTTTCAGCCAAGGAATCAATTGTTAGGCCAGCTTTGTGGGCATCATAAGCTGTGGTAACAAACTGTTGCAATTTGGGACCCATCATTATTTCCAGCTCTTCGAAGTCAGTCATGTCCAACTGTTGTTGGCTCACATTCAGTGCCCATTGAACCAAATCGTCCTGCAAACACAATCACTTCTTTTTCAGGTTTTACATGACGTGGTGGGTGACCACTGACGAAACGAATATTCAGATTTTTTTCATTTTTTACTTGTAAGCGAAGCAGTGTCTTCTTGCAATCGATCTTAGATCGCTCTTCTTGAGGCCGCTCAAATTTTAGAAATATTATTCCACCCAAAACTGCATAGATTACGGTAGCAATGACCAGGACAAAATGAGGCAGTGAAAGCTTGAAAGCTTGGCACCAGTAAATTTTCTGGTAGCACGGCATTTTTTCGCAAGTGAAAAAATAAAGAAGCCAAAGTACCAAGCTATGCGTTCCAAAAATATGCCTTCAGAGGGTAATTGTTCTCTCTCCAACGGAGTCGGTTTTTTGGACTAGCGGAACATTGCAAGGGGCACTTGGGTGCATTTTTTTTCGTGAGAACTTTGGCAGCAAATATGATGAATGAAAGCACAATGGAGTTCGTGATTATGTTTCTATTCCCCAGTGGGAATTCCGCCAATGCGTCGATAGACAATAAGCTTTGCCAGTTTAGCTTCGCATCGCATCGTGTTGTATGGCTTTGCTTTTTCCAAAATTTTGTTGAATTTTGTACGACACCCAAGTAAAGTACGCCGCACTTATGGATAACGCCGGAGCCTGTAGAGAAAGAAAAGAAAGAAAGAGAAAAAGAAAACATACATAGAAAAAGTGGTAGGCCCCACTTTCTTTGTTGATTTTTACGCGCCTAAACAACGAAAGCACGACCAAGAAGGCAGGCGCAATGCAAAACACATTACGTATGAGGAAAACCAGCTCTTTCATCTGATCTACAAAACGCTGATTCTGCGAATCTGATCATTTGCAAGGTAAAGGCAAACCAAACCAGTATGCAATCAGATGTGTTTTTGTGTTTCACCGATTTAATCTCACTGACTTATGCCGCGTTCAAATTAGAGACC
The DNA here is from genome assembly GCA_030247985.1 of Epsilonema sp. ZAB3_2. Classification (NCBI taxonomy): domain Eukaryota; kingdom Metazoa; phylum Nematoda; class Chromadorea; order Desmodorida; family Epsilonematidae; genus Epsilonema; species Epsilonema sp. ZAB3_2. The sequence goes on along the minus strand of JASAMW010001887.1, from coordinate 6,242 downwards.
TACATCCGTACGTCCGACGTAAAAGCGTGGACAGCCACATATTTTTTCCACGTAATGATGTAATGTGTCTCTGAAAGTGAATGCGGCATGATTATTGCCGTTTTATTATCTAACAGCGGATGATGATTGTTTTGTTGCATTTTGTATTATAGGAAACGAAACAAAGCCATTACTGACTCTCACTTTTCCCCTTTGAAATGAGTGATGCAGCGATTGTAGCGGAGGCTGGAGCAAGTTCAACGGGCCTACTGGGTGTCTCTCACACTGAAACCTCGTCCACTAACAATGCAAATTCCAGCATTAGTACGGTAGGTATCATCAAGACTAAATAAACTTGAATAGAGATGAATTGTGGACACACAGTGTGAACAACTGCACTAATTTTGGGCTTTTTTTACAACCTACGAGTGATTTTTATGCGAGGTGTTGTGTTTTTCTTTCGTTACAGGGCCTAACTACGGTGAAACCTGACGTTCCATCTTCTACTTCTATTCTTCATCCTTCCGCCTCCTCTCATCTGCGTCCCTCTCACTCAAGCTCCTCGTTTTTTACTGCAGGAAGCGCTAGTTGGCTCTCTGCCGCTTCTTCACCAGGTAAGTACGTATGTGTTTCGTACTATGGCAATTGGGTAATTGTGGAGTAGGGTACTGGGCGTAAACCCGGACACGGGGGTAAACCCGGACACCTAGCAAATCTCAGCAACCATACGACCGATTGAGACAAGTATTCTACCAATCGATTTCTTGAACTCTCATCTTTCAAGAGCTACCATGTTCATCATTTGCCGAAGTGGCAAGTTCAGTCAAGCTTAGGTTTCCGGGTTTACCCCACAGTACCCTGAAACCGAACATTACCTCAGTACCCTTTATGGCCCATTCACATCGGAGACGTGTGTTGTGTGTACGTTCGGCGTGCCCATGGCTCGACATATGCAATGGCATGGACAGTCGTCCATGCGTCAGGCCGAGCGCATTTCCTTCCAGTGTGAATGAGCCATTAGTTGTCGTCGTTCTCTTTCCTACAGAACTCTAAAGTGATCATTGGTGCGCTTCAGACGTGAACTCCGAATTCGCTCCGAATTCGGAGCCCTGACTATGCTTTAACATGTAAATCCTCCGAGTTTACTCCGAACTCGCTCCGTTTTTCCAAACGTACGTGTGAACTGCCGAGTTTGAAACTCGGAGACTTGTGAACCACCGAGATTAGCTCCGAACTCGGAGGCTTCTCGGAGCAAAAGTCGGAGCTAATTAGAAAAACAAAAATACTTGTCTTGTCAGTCAGTGAGTCAGTCAGTGTGCGCCGAGCGGTCTTGTCTTTTTTTCCTCCGTTCTCTTCTCACCAATCGATAATAGCAACAACTGCACTGTGATGGCAGAAATCTTGCATGGAAGAAACTTCTGCTGATAGCATTTGGTTCTGATATTCAAGAAGACTGATACCCATCACAAGCAGCCTTCAAACCCTGTTTCAACAGCCGAATCTCATGGACTTGAAAATCGTCCCTCTCAGTTTCAAACCGGACATTCAAGCTTCAACTCAATTCTCCACCTCCCACCACTTCCACCCATTTTTCAAAAGACCGAGATAAGCTGAAAGCCATTTCCGCCTCCTACATCTGATCTGCCTCACTCCCCCACTAGAACCTGGCCCGTCAATAGATCACGATTTTGGACGTTGCTTCGATTTTGCCGATCCTTTTTTATATGTATACGTACGTACATGATTATGTATGCATTGTGTACTTAGTGGCGTGATTTCTATGTACCGAGCTATGCAAATTTATGTCTAGCATAGGAGCTACATACGGTCACGGGTGTATGTACTAGCGATGACATATGCAAAAGTTAGGGACGCTCGCAAAATAGCTCGCATATGGGCATGAGCTATCCTAGCCGCAGCATGTGATTGTTACCTAATGTATTTTACATCCATCACTGATGCGTGCTGAATAAACTTGATTGACTGCGCAGAAAATTTACGACGCGGCGCGTGAACCTCCGCAATGTGATAAAAGCTGCTCGGCGTTGTTTTCTCCCCTTGTGAACGACTGAAAAGAAGCGCGCCGTGTTTATTCGGAGCAAAAACGTGTACGTGTGAACAACCGAATTACGCTCCGAATTCGCTCCGAATTCGGAGGTTCCTCGGAGCGAACTCGCTCGGAGCAAACTCGGAGCACGTCTGAAGCGCACCATTGATCCATAATCTATTTACAAATTTGAAGGCAGTTATTCTCTAGTCGGATAATATGTCAAGGTGTCAGATAGATGATGTGGTTGAAATAAGAACGACCTGTGTGTCGTTTTCGTCCGCTTCTCTCAAGTGTATACATTTTTGCCGACACCTTTGAGGGAACGCGAGTAAAAGTGCCATTTTGCACGTTGTGAAGAGGTCTCAAGTAGAAACTTTTGACACTTTTCCTTAATTTCAACCAATCCTATTCTGTTTACTTTCTTCAGGTCAAAGCATGGATCAATCCTCCGTGCCCCCTTCATCCTCTTCCTCCTCTTCTTTTATTCAAATTCCTTCCTCCACCGCGCCTATAGTCTCCACGCAGCAACACGCCCCTCACAACAGCGCCTTTGGACGGTCCTGCAGCGCCTCAGAGATGTCCTCGTACTACGGGAGCGGAGGGAACCCGGGATCGGGACTGAGCGATTTCCTCGGCGTCAGTCCGCCTATTTCTCTCGCGCAGCCGGAGGAATCCGACTTAAGACTGACGGAGGAACTGGAGAAGTGCTTGCGCAGCTACAATCTCTTCGAGACGCCCGAAGAAATGAGCAAACGCATGGAAGTGCTGCGCAAGATCAACCAGCTAGTGAAAGAGTGGGTGAAGCAAGTCAGCAAGGAAAAGGTTGTTGTTGGGTGTTCTATTGGTTGCTTCCATATAAGGGGAGCTACGGCACGCAAAAATTCATCCACCGTCCTCCCCCGCTTCCCTCCCCTTACGTCATTCTTTTTTTGGCCTATACCCCCTACTATGCTTATGTACATAGAAGAGTGACACATTGTCACGCTAACGTCACATTTGCCCCAACCCATCCCCCTCTTTTGCGTGACGTAATATATGAAGCTCCCCTAACGTAACGCACTGCTTACATACGTAATAATGGAAATAGCCTCCGCGATCAAGTGGTATACGTAAACGTTGTTCCATCCAGCGGGAATTGTCTCTGTGCTGTTGCCGTGCTGCGAAAAATAAAAGGAAACTCATTCGTATTCCTATCCTGCACAGGAGTTTGTATGCAAATTGCGTAACACGGGAAAAGGCCAAGTGTCATCTCTCTCTGGATAGACTATAGCAAGTTGTTATTTTGTTGTGCGTGCATTCTATTCATGGGCTGGCAAATTGTTGGTTTCTGTGTAGAAAATACCAGAAGAAGTTTGTGAGACGGTTGGTGGCAAGGTGTTCACTTTTGGTTCATATCGTCTCGGGGTACATACCAAAGGTAACAAAGAACTCTTATACACACAAGAATGCATCATATGCTCCTAACCCAATGTTAGTGTTGCTAGCTTATTGTTGTTGTATATATTATTGATCTTTTCTAGGAGCTGATATCGACACATTGTGTGTTGCTCCCCGTCACGTGGACAGGAGTGATTTCTTCAAGTCCTTTCTCGACTTGTTACGCGAGAGACCGGAGGTGACGGATTTACACCCGGTGGAAGACGCTTTCGTTCCCGTCATCAAGATGAAGTTTGACGGCATTGAGGTATCGTATGTATGTATGTTGTAGGGTAACCTGGGATAAGGCGGACAGGGGGAACGGGACATACAGAGTGGGGCTTAGGGTATCATTGGGTAATTTCCCGGTCTGTTTTATTGGTGGGGGGTAAACGAACCCGACCACTCACATTGAAAGACCAGCCTTCGGTACTGAGTGGCCGAGTTTACCCCACAGTACCCTACCTACGAAAAGTGAGAATGTAGAGTTAAAATCCGTGATCATTTTGAGTGCCTTCGCTTTCAGTTGGATATGTTGTTTGCGCGTTTGGCACGCAAAGATATCGCTGATGAGATGTGCTTAGACGATGACATGCTGCTCAAGAATCTGTCTCAACAGTGCATTCGAAGTCTCAACGGTATGTACAGTACGTATGTGCACAGTACGAGCTACCAGTACGTAGTTTGTTCCATTTGCTTTTGACTGCTACATCACTTTCTCCTATGCTGCGTGTGGTATAGGTTGTCGTGTAACGGATGAAATTCTCCGTCTGGTACCGAATATTGACTCGTTTCGTCTCACGCTGCGTGCTGTCAAGCTTTGGGCAAAGAGTAAGAAGAGAAGACACACCTTGTCTAGAGATACATGTCAGTGCTAGCGAACGGTAGTCTATCTCTTGTACTAGTAATAAGTGTTGTACATACTGTATGCATGTTGCAGAGCACGGCATCTATTCCAATGTGCTGGGCTATCTGGGCGGGGTGTCCTGGGCCATGCTGGTGGCTCGCACTTGCCAGTTGTATCCCCGTTCCGCGCCCTCCAGACTCCTGCAGAAGTTCTTTCTCGTCTTCTCCAAATGGTAACGGCATTGTCACAGGTTGCGACCAATACCGCGTTCAGATAACGGACGTACGTGAACCTAGACAAGTGCCTGAAATCCATCGAATTGCCTTTGCGGGCGTTTATGCGCTCATGTCGTCTACGTCACATCCGTTGTCTGAACACGGTATAAGGTTGTTCAGTAGGTCCAAACGTATCTGTGTATGTGTACAATTGTACATATTTTCCATTGTGCAATACGTGCGGGTCGAAAACTAAGTATGTACATACAGCATGGTTGTCGTCTTGCTTTACTGCTGCTATAGGGAGTGGCCAAGTCCCGTGCTACTGAAGAACACAGACTCGCTTCCGAATATCCCCTCTCTCTTCGACTTGGTCTGGGATCCCCGAGTAAGTTTTCTAAATAGCTGTAACTTTCTGTTCTTGCAATACATAAACGGACGACTGTTGAACGTGGCGGGACGATTGACTACTATTTATTGTGTAGACGAAAGTGGCAGATCGTTATCACTTGATGCCGATCATCACGCCTGCCTTCCCCCAGCAGAACTCTACGTTCAACGTCACCTTATCCACTCGCGCCGTCCATGATTCAAGAGTTTCAAGAAGGTAAAGAAACGCGGATGGAATATTGGAGCTTATTACGGGAAGAATGGGGATGACGCAATATAAGTTTTCACGGCAATTTGGTTTCGTAAAATCCAATTTCTTGGATAGCAATTTTTTTCGTTTTACGAAACCAAAAAACCAATAAATAAATCGGCTTCGTGAAAAATCTAATAAATTGGATTCCAATAGATTGGTTTCGTAAAAACCTATAATTTGGTGCGAATATGATGTGAACCAGTGATTGCTTGCTTGTTGAACCGTGCTTCCCTTGTGAAACCAACGTTCATCCGTCCGATTCTAGGGTTGCTGCGTACCAGTGAGATTCTTGAGGGGGGAGCGGGAGGAGGAGGAGGCTGAGAGCGCCTCTTCCAGCCGACCAACTTCTTCGCCAAATATTCGCCACTTCATCCTCCTGCTGTGCTGCGCGCGCTCCAAGGAGGATCACGTGATGTGGTCGGGGCTGGTGGAGAGCAAGATCCGCATCCTCCTGGGCCAGTTCGAGCGAAACCCCGGCGTCCAGCTCGTTCACGTCAATCCGGAACAGTTCACGCCCGTCAACCAACCCGCGTAAGTTCTCTGACTGACGTAGGGTAGCGTGGGGAAATCCGGCCACCTACATAAGCTCCTGCGAACTTGCTGTTTCAGCAATTGAAGAACCAAATAAATAGCTCAATTGAAAGAGGAGAGTTCGAGGAATCGATTGGAATCCTATTTTGTCTCACTCGGTCAATTGGGCGCTGAGATATGCAGCCCTTTAAACTTAGGTGGCGGATTTTCCCATGATCGAGTTGTACCCCAAAGTACCCTACTGCCTACGTATGTGGATGACAATAGCTTCCGAGGTCAGTTGTGTACGTCAATTACGTAGTTCTTGGTACATACGTAGTACGTGCGGGGTGCGGATATGTTTCCGTGCGAAGGATTGTATATGGTGGCCTGGCTACTGTAATTGTGATTCCTCTGTTGTGTTTTGGTCACAAGGTTGGTTGATTTGAACGCTATTGTTATGAGGCACAAAAGGGAAATCATGACTGTACATTGAATTTGATGCGTTAGTTTGCATAGTTGGAGCGCTTTCTTTGCTTATTTTAGCGACACATACCAGACGCTTTGGTGTATGGGACTGGA
>JASAMW010001886.1:0-58773 GCA_030247985.1 Epsilonema sp. ZAB3_2 | reverse complement strand
AAGTCTCCGACGCCAACTGGTTGTGCAACCGTTGAAAACCGACATATGGATTGTAAACCATAAAAACCAACATATAGCAGTTGTCCGACATTTTGACAACCACCATATGAAAAGTGCGTAACCATGGCAACGATTGCCGGGCCCGTAGTGGAGACTTCGATGCAGAAGATATATTACCTCCTTTCCTCTTTCCTTGTTACAGTTATCGGGGTAGTGGTCGCGGTCGCGGTGGGATGCGTGGCGGCGGAGGCTTTTCGATGGGTGGGGGTGGGGGCTACGTGCCCGGTCGCAGCCCCGTCATTGGAGGTGTGGGCGGCGGAGGAGAGGGTGATGGGCGTGCGGCCTCCCTTCGATCTCACCCTATGCGACCCCATGTTCCCGCGCGTACGCGAAGTGGATGACACCGCCCTCACACAGGTTAGGGAAGCTTCATAAAGTGCGTCTACTGCAGAAGAGGGGGGGAAGGGGGGGGGGGGGGGTTGCGGCGAATGTGACGTTAGCGTGACGAGTATGTCACTCTATACTGATAAGCATACTAGGGGGGGGTGACGGCCAGCCAAAAAGAGCGTGACGAAAGCGTGAGGTAGGGGGGAGGGGGTGGCGACGGATGAATTTCTGCGTGACGCACTTTTTGAAGCTCCCCATAGATTGCGCCGGGGGTTGCTCCGTAAAAGTTAGCAAGCAGTATTGTCTGTAGGGGTAGCGTGGGGCAAAACCACCACATGGGGAAATCCGCCCACCTATGGCGCTTTTACCCCCATCAGGCCTAGGTTGTCGAAAGTTCTGGCTATGAAAAAAGAAACAGAGGCAGAAGTTCCCCGAGTTAAATTTTCGAGAGCCATGCTTTGAATGGGGGTAAAAGCCCCATAGGTGGGCGGATTGGCCCACGCTACCGTACCGTGTGTTTGCAGATTTTGTGTATGTTGGCATACGTGCGTTGCTTGTTTGGCAGGCTTTACTGAAGAGGAATTGCCAATGACGCCGAGTCCTCAGGAGCAAGCGGCAGTTCTGAATCTGATGACGAAAGTCAATTCCGCACTCGAGAAGCTCATCGTCGCTCCGAGCCTTTTCACTGCCGCCAAATGACATACATCAGTGCATCTATGGCTCATTCACATTGGAGAAAAAATGTGCTCGGCGTACGCCTGGCGTATCCATGGCGTGTGTCGAGCCATGGACACGCCGAAAGTACGCCCAGCGCATGCCTCCGATGTGAATAGGCCATCACTTACGGTCTGCAGTCTGGTGGTTGTTCGCTATATTGCTGGATTCCCTCAGCCCTCCTAATGGCCCCCTGTTCACATCGGTTTCCATGACTCGGCGCAGTGCAAAAGCATGCGCGCCGGGCGTATTTACTTCCGATGTGAAAGGGGCCCTAATGTTGAGCAAAGGTAGAGATAGTCCCGAATTACCCCGCGGGCAATGTTATGTGTTGATTACAGGCAGTTGAGGAGGCGCGTCAAGTTGGTTCCTTCAAGAAGGGCACTATGATGACCAAGAGTAACGTAGCCGACTTGGTGGTTGTACTCAAGACGCTTCCCACTCGTAAGCTTCTGTACGTACAGTAAATTTTATGCCGCGTTCACACCTTGCGTTGCGAACGTCTGTGCGGCGTTTAGATACGCTTCATTATCTACGTATGTAGTGCTGAAATGTAGCCGTACTAACCTGTGACCCACACCAATGCAGATAGCGTGCTGTTTTTCAGTTGAAGCAGTGAACACGCTGGGCAACAGAATTGTGGAGGACATCAAGTCTGCTGAACCCAAGGAAGGTATGTACGCATGCGTCTTATCAGTTGTTGTCTCTCTATTGGGGTGGGGTACAAACGTATATCGGTGACACGCGTTGGGGTTTCATCTCAAAGTGTCCATATATGACACAAGCAGGCCAGGGAGAGACAACCATGGATGCTCCGGGCGTTCGCCGAGCGCAGTTTCCCCCAATGTGAATGAGCCATGAAGCTTTCTTGCTCTTGACCAAACAGACTGTGGTGCTGTACGCACACTGAACCCCAATCCAGTGCATACTCGACCAAGCTGTATTGGTCTCGAAACCGAACCAGGCTTACTGCAAGAAAGCTTGGGTGCCCAATTTACCCCGCTTACTCTTCACGCATCACGCGTTACCCACTTCGTAATCCCAGGCGTCCGCCTGTCCGTAGCCACACGGCAAACCCCGTCCGTAGACGGGGCAAACCTCGTCCGTAGGGGTGGGAAAACAAACCCAGTGTACAGGACGGGGTTTGCCCGTATACGGACGGGGTTTGCCGGGTCACTACAGAGGCGGGACGCCGGGATTGGGGTTAACTTGTATTTCCATTCACTGCCGTATGATGTGTGTACTGTTCAAGTGTTGGGCTGCGTTCCGCGTGAGTTCGGCTGCGAGATCTTACTCCACTATTCCGCCGGCGGGGCTGTGGAAGGTACCTAACCTACCTATGTAAGCTGGTCATAAGCTAGCTATAGCTAAACCTACAACATGCTACCATGCCTATAAGCTTAGCTGAGCATGCGACTTATACTAGAACTAACCCTGTTTTGACCCGCGATTATGCCCTAAAACACGTACTTTTGACCTCAAAACATGCCTCTACACACCTCCGACGGGAGAGATCGAAAACATAAATTTTGTCCCATGTATATCCCCCCCCCCCCCAGTGTATATCCCCCCAGTGTATAACCCCCCATCAGACCTCTCGATTTTTGTATACACCCAAAAATACGGTAGATGTGAAGGTTGAGCAATAACACATATTGGCTTACGCTCAACTCATTCCAATGTCGATCGATGCTACCTAGATACCACAGTGTGGAGTGTGGTGTGATGGCCCAACTTTTGCCCCGCTCCACACATGCTACGAGTCGAGAATTATTTATCTATTGCTCTATCCTTTTTTCTCTCACCAGTAGTTCCACCGCCCAGGCGTTGAGTGGTTTGAGTCCGGCGAAGCGATTGCGCAGATCCTTCAGCAGTCGGATCAGCACTTTGACGCTGGAATGCGACGCGTTCTCATCGAACCAGCGCGCGTGACGAATGGCGTTCAGGTGATTCTTCATCAGCTGCGCGTTCACTGCACAGTGTACGTAAATATATAGTACATATGCAGAGTAATGTACATATGCAAATGCAGTGTTCGGTAGCTGGAAAATGTATGTAGTAACGTATATTCGGCCTTACGATGTAGTTCCGGGTCCAGCTTTTTCAGATTGGGCGGAATAGTGGAGATAAGCAGTCGAATGACCGCCTGAGTGCCCGCGATCTCGCAGCCGAACTCACGCGGAACGCAGCCCAACACTTGAACAGTACACACATAATACGGCAGTGAATGGAAATACAAGTTAACCCCCTTCGTAATCCCAGGCGTCCGCCTGTCCGTAGTCACCCGGCAAACCCCGTCCGTAGACGGGCAAACCCCGTCCGTACACTGGGTTTGTTTTTCCACCCCTACGGACGAGGTTTGCCCCGTCTACGGACGGGGTTTGCCGTGTGGCTACGGACAGGCGGACGCCTGGGATTACGAAGTGGGTAAACGCGTGATGCGTGAAGAGTAAGTGGGGTAAAGTTGGACACCCAAGCTTTCTTGCAGTAAGCCTGGTTGGTTTTGAGACCAATACAGCTTGGTCGAGTATGCACTGGATTGGGTTCAGTGTGCGTACAGCACCACAGCTGTTTTCGGTCAAGAGCAAGAAAGCTTCATGGCTCATTCACATTGGGGGAAACTGCGCTCGGCGAACGCCCGGAGCATCCATGGTTGTCTCTCCCTGGCCTATATGTCATATATGGACACGTTGAGTGAAACCCCAACGCGTGTCACCGATATACGTTTGTACCCCACCCAATACAGAGACAACAACCGATAAGACGTATGCGTACATACCTTCCTTGGGTTCAGCAGACTTGATGTCCTCCACAATTCTGTTGCCCAGCGCGTTCACTGCTTCAACTGAAAAACAGCACGCTATCTGCAATGGTGTGGGTCACAGTAATACGGCTACAATCCGGCACAACATAGATTGAACGCGGCATTAAATTTATTGTACGTGTAGAAGCTTACGAGTGGGAAGCGTCTTGAGTACAACCACCAAGTCGGCTACATTACTCTTGGTCATCATAGTGCCCTTCTTGAAGGAACCAACTTGACGCGCCTCCTCAACTGCCTGCAATAATACATAAATAAATAATAGCGCCATGAGCCATAATAGATGCATTCATGTTCAGGTCATACGGCGGCAGTGAAAAGGTCGGGAGCGACGATGAGCTTCTCGAGTGCGGAATTGACTTTCGTCATCAGATTCAGAACTGCCGCTTGCTCCTGAGGACTCGGCGTCAAGTCGGAATTCCTCTTCAGTAAAGCCTGCCAAACAAGTAACGCACGTATGCTCCGACAATATACACAAAATCTGCAAACACACGGTACGGTAGCGTGGGCCAAATCCGCCCACTTATGGCGCTTTTACCCCCATTCAAAGCATGGCTCTCGAAAATGTAACTCGGGGAACTTCTGCCTCTGTTTCTTTTTTCCTAGCCACAACTTTCGACAACCTAGGCCTGATGGAGGTAAAAGCGCCATAGGTGGGCGGATTTCCCCATGTGCGGTTTTGCCCCACGCTACCCCTACAACAATACTGCTTGCTAACTTTTACGGAGCAACCCCCGGCGCAATCTATGGGGAGCTTCAAAAAGTGCGTCACGCAGAAATTCATCCGTCGCCACCCCCTCCCCCCTACCTCACGCTTTCGTCACGCTTTGTTGGCCGTCACCCCCCCCCCCTAGTATGCTTATGTATATAGAGTGACATAATCGTCACGCTAACGTCACATTCGCCGCAACCCCCCCCCCCCCCCCCCTTCCCCCTATTTCTGCGTGACGCACTTTATGAAGCTTCCCTAACCTGTGTGAAGGCGGTGTCATCCACTTCGCGTACGCGCGGGAACATGGGGTCGCATAGGGTGAGATCGAAGGGAGGCCGCATGCCGTATTGACCCCCTCCTCCTCCGCCGCCCACACCTCCAATGACGGGGCTGCGACCGGGCACGTAGCCCCCGCCCCCGCCCATCGAAAAGCCTCCGCCGCCACGCATCCCACCGCGACCGCGACCACGACCCCGATAACTGCAACAGAAAAAAGAGTAAATTGAAGATAATACAGCTGAATTAACCCCCTTCGCAATCCCAGGCGTCCGCCTGTCCGTAGCCACCCGGCAAACCCCGTCCGTAGACGGGGTTTGTTTTTCCATCCCGTCTACGGACGGGGTTTGCCGTCTATGACGGGGTTTATCGGGTGGCTACGGACAGGCGGACGCCTGGGATTACGAAGGGGGTTAACCGATACTCCATATGCCTGCCTACTCCATTCATTTATGCGCATGCATGCGCATGGAAAAAAGGAGCTCCAGTACCTAAGATGCGCATTCATGCGCATTTATGAGGAACTGTGCGCATAAAAGTCGATCGTCACTTCAAAAATGCGCATGCATGCGCATCTATGTACTGGAGCTCCTTTTTTCCATGCGCATGCATGCGCATAAATGAATGGAGTAGGCAGGCATATGGAGTATCGGTTAAGAGATGTGAGGACAAGAGAAGCAGTGTCTGAAGAATTGGGCAGCCAGTGCGTGAGCGAACACGCATGGCAGTACGGGATTAAGCCCCTCTTAACACGTCCCCATCTGACTGCATAGCTCAATTTGTCAAACTTCCCCTCTTGTACGTTATTCAGGAATGCATGCATGCACTACTACTTGGGTACTATGGGGCAAACCCGGCCGATTCTAATTGGTGGAGTAACCTGGCCAATCACATTTCAGTACCTACTAGGTGTTCGGATTTACCCCACGGCGTAAGTATGTCGTACAGACAGTACATACATACATACCTATGTACATTCATAAGCACGATTCACAGAAGCGGCATGCGTAAAACTCTGCAAAACAGAGACAAAAAAGGCATGAGGCACTTACCTCATTGTTTATGCGCTGGAATAAGTCTGAAATCCTTCGAAGAGACGAATTTTTCTCGGCATAGGAGATGAGAATACCAGCTATAAAAATTATTCGATGATGCGAATGCGATATGCGATGCAGAATGCAGTGCGTTATTTTTCTAATTGTACTGCGATTTTTAGAAATACTTACTTTTTGTCCATGGATTTTGCACAAAAGCATGGATAATTGCAGTAATTTTAAAATTCGCGTATTACATTTATTTACAAACGCCCGAAAAGTCGGAACGAAATAGTAATATCCAAAAAAACAAAACGTCATCATCACATCAATCGCCCGCCCGTCTTTTTTTGGATCCAGTGAAGAAAGGGGATATTTTCTTGTGATTTTATACTCAACAATGCCTGGAGAACTGGCAAAAATGGCGACACCCGAAACTTCTACTTCGAAAACAAAAATGGAGGCGAAAAAAATAGGAAAGGAGCTGCCAATTTCAAAGGTATGTGCACTTTACATACTTACCTCAGCGCCGTGTAGTAAAATAATAGAATGCTCTCCGTATGTACGTACTGCTATAGTAAGGCTAATAGATGAAGTACAGCTTGCAGTTGTGTCTTGTGTCTGATTCGTAGGTGACTGTGCATCCGTTGGTCCTGTTATCCGTTGTGGACCATTTCAATCGCGTGAGCAAGGTTGGTAACGTTCGTCGTGTGGTGGGCGTTTTGCTGGGCAGCTGGAAAGCCAATAAGGAGCTGGATATCGCTAATTCTTTCGCTGGTAAAAATAAATAAAAAGTTCCACTCGCTTCTGGTCATGCTACTACGTACGTACACATTGTAGGCAGGAATTGGTGTCATGCCGCGTTCAGTACCGCACGGGAATCGAACCCGCCACCCTCGGGGCACAGCGTTTGACTTCTAGCCACTGAACCATGCGCCGTCCCGAGGACAGACGGCTAAACGTGTCTTTTCTTTTACGTTCGGCGTAGAACTAAAATTAGCATACATACAGTACACTACTGACGTCAGACGTTGTTGCCCTTATGGGTCTGTATTTTCTAAGCACGTGCTTATGTGCTGTGCCGTGAATTGTTGTAGTGCCGTTTGATGAGGATGAGAAGGCGGATGATGTGCTGTTTGTGGATCAAGACTACTTGGAGAGTATGTACGCCATGTTCCACAAGGTCGCCGGTAAGTTATTTCGCCGTATTATGCCGAAATTCGCGTTTTCGTAATAATTTGTGGACTCCCAACTAATAGCTTTACTAGGTGTTCCCTGGTCCATATGAAAACGTAATTTCGAGTTTTTTGGTTCCGTCATAATAATACTGCTGTAAAGCATTTGTCCAGTAGCCGTGCTTCTTCGCTCCTTCCTTTCCATGCTAACAGCAGTAGTTATTTTGACACGAACAAAAATTGTAGGAGTCCACAAATTGGACCAAGTAGGTCAATTCCTTCTTCTTTTACAAACGCGTGTAATCCACATGTCTTTGTTTGTTTAGCCAAGGAGAAAATCGTGGGTTGGTACCACACTGGGCCGAAGCTCTGTCGCAATGATATCGCCATCAACGAGACACTGAAGAAGTTCTGCAGCAATCCTGTCCTCGTGATCATCGGCGCCGTGCCCAAAGACCTCGGCCTGCCTACAGAAGCCTATGTAGAAGTGGAAGAAGTTCATGATGTAAGCCACCGTTTATATTATTATGGGGTACTGTGGGGATAAACCCGGCCACGCGGTTAAACCTGGCCACCTAAGCGTCTTTGAACTTGCTGAATAGCTCATTCGAAAGAGGCGAGTTCGAGGAATCGATTGATATCATGCTTGTTTCAATCGGTCCATTGGTCGCTGAGATATGCAGCCCTGAAGCTTAGGTGGCCGGATTTTCCCATTGGCCGGGTTTACCCCGGAGTACCCTATCTGCTGTATTCATGTAGGCTACTTATATGATGATACCTGTAGGATGGTACGCCTCCGTTGAAGACGTTTGAGCACATACCCAGCGAAATCGGAGCAGAAGAAGCCGAAGAAGTGGGCGTGGAACATTTGCTCAGGTATTTATGCAATATGCAATACTGGTAATATGTACTGCAAAAAAATGGTGTCCGGTTTACCCCAGACTACCCGAAGCTTTATGCAGTACTGAAAGACATTTTGTTCATATGTATTTTGTGTAGTAGGCCTACATACTGTAGTGTGTATTTTGTGTACGTTGGTACCAGATTAACGATTGCTTTTGCATGCATTTCCGTTTTATTGCAGGGATATCAAGGATCAGACAGCCGGTACTCTGTCTCAACGCATCACTAACCTTCTGCAGGGGTTGAGAGGCCTACAGAAACATCTGCAAGATATCGCCAATTACCTGGAGCAGACGGGCAAGGGTCAACTGCCTGTCAATCACACGATCATGCACTTGGTTCAGGTAATGTACTCTACATAGTGTAAGCATGCCTATTTGCAGACCTACACATTTACCCCCTTTGGTGCCGGTTATAAGTCGGTTCACTGAGAGAAGGTAGGGATTTTTGATGTCGCGAAGAGCTTTTTCGCGTAAAATACTCTGCTTTGCACATAATTCCATGGAAATGTCCGTGAGTTTCACGCAAAATAGTCTTCCGTGACTTCGGAGAGCTGCGTATTCTCTCGGTGGACCGACATCTCTCCAAATGAAGATTTCGGTGTGTAGTGTAAGGATTCGTGCATAACCCCGGGGGAAACATTAGTTGCCGATTCGAGGGGTTATACACGAGGCCACCCTAATGGGTCAAATCATCACCAACATTTTGTTTTGTTTGCGGATTTGACGCGTTTTCAAAATTTGGTTAGGGGATAATAAAAATCGTTGGTCACCAAATAGCGGGGTTATACACGTGATGATGGGGTTGGTTATACACGAAGCTTTACAGTAGTACAGCTGCTGCTTTTGTTTAGGAGGCATTGAATCTGTTGCCGGATGTGACATCTCCGGACTTTGTGCGCGCAGTCAATGTACAGACCAATGACCAGCTCCTGTCAGTCTACATGGGCTCTCTGTGTCGCTCCGTTGTCGCACTGCACAATCTCATTGACAACAAGGTACTTACTGAGTGAGACAGGAAGGCGCCCACTGTTCACGATACTTGCTTTAGGGGAGCTTCATAAATTACGTCACGCAAAAATGGAGGGGATTTGCGGGTAATGTGATGTTTGCTTGACGATGTGCCACTCTTTGTACTTAAGCATACTGGGGAGGGGGGATAATGGCCAAAAAAGCGCGACGTAGGGGGGAGGGGGAGGATAAAGTGACGGATGAATTTTTGCGTGACATACTCCCCTAGTATCGTTCCCTAGTATGAAGCTCCCGTTATAAAGTTGAAGTAAAGGTGGAGCGTGTAGGTGTTACCTACCTGCCTGTTCTTTTCTACTTTTAGCATTCGCTACGAGACGCAGAGAAGGACGGCGAAAAAGACAAGGAGAAAGAGAAGGATAAAGATAAGAAAGAAGCTGACAAAGAGAAAGAGAAAGAGAAAGAAGTGGAGAAAAAGGAAAAGAAATAGTAGTTTATGTTATTTTCGCCTAAAAAGTAGGCCAGCTGAAGTAAAATGTGCGACACTTTTTGCCTGTTGTTGTTCTCCTTTGTGATCGGTTTTGTTTCAGAAGTAACTTCGACACGTAGGGTACTGTGGGGTAAGGCGGACAGGAGCAAACATTGCCGACCAAGCCTTGTAAATTTGAGACCAACGAC
Organism: Epsilonema sp. ZAB3_2; assembly: GCA_030247985.1. Classification (NCBI taxonomy): domain Eukaryota; kingdom Metazoa; phylum Nematoda; class Chromadorea; order Desmodorida; family Epsilonematidae; genus Epsilonema; species Epsilonema sp. ZAB3_2. The sequence goes on along the minus strand of JASAMW010001886.1, from coordinate 49,105 downwards.
TGTGTCCTGCATTTCTCAGCTCAGTTTTACCCCACATCACCCTATCCTCTCTTTCACTTCATAAGAAAAGAATAAGTAGCAACATGTAAATAAATATTTCTTATCGGCAACCAGTAATTTGTCGCAGCTAATACAAGCACAGGAATGCAGCAATACGTGATTAGAAAAAGTTGACGATATCATTCACCAGTCGACATTTTTGACTACGTTGCACTCTTGCAATTTCTTCATGGTGTAACGGGTTCCGGAGTTGATGATGGCTGCTCTCCGCCTTCGCTGGTTCTCTGAAACAAAAGAGGTTCAAAACACCTTCATAAAGGTTTCGTCAAACCCAATAAATAAGGGATTTGAAAAATCCATTGGAAAGGGGACAATGCCTCCTCGGGTTTCTGTTCACTACGTACGTAGCCGCCCATTCTTCCCAATAGGAGTTGTATATTTTTGGTACCATTATGTATGGATACGTGTAGGTACATACCGGGACGAGCACAAGTTCCGCAGGTGTTGTAGCAGACCTGTCTGGTCAAGTCGACGATTAGTCGTTTCACGTAATAACAGCCGGGACAATCCTCTGGAAACAGAGCACAAATGGAAAGCAATGGCTTTATGCTTAGCGAATGGGTTTTAGCTAAATAGGCAGAGTGAATTGGGTTTTTGGTTTTAGGCTGGAAAAAAATGGGTTCGGCTTTATTAGGCTAGCGAATGGTGTTTGGGTATCTGCGAGTGAATTACTCTATGTGCATTCGTATACGTACTTTGCTTTCTTGGCATAGTCGGCATGGTGATAGGTGCTGGACGTGGTGGGGGTGGAGGTGGAGGTCGACGGGGTCGGTAGGGTCTGGGTCTGGGTCGTTCCACGGGTCGTGGTCGCGGTCTGGGCCGGTTGTAGCTGCCGCTTCTGCGTTCGTTGCAAATGAAGCAGGGCGGCGGGGGAGGCGGCTGCTGCCTCTCCCGGTCCACAACCACGTGAACCACGTGATGAGTGGATCCGCCGCCTCCTGCTCCGAACCCGCCGCCGCGTCCGCGAAACATCCGCGTGCCCCTGCCGATGCCGAACTTTCTCGCGCCTCCCACTCCGAATCCGCCGGAACGCGCTCCGCCGAATCGGCCGCGCCCGATGAAGCCGCCGCCGCCGAACTCTTCGCTGGATTCGCTACTGCTGCTGCCGCCTCTGAAACGACCGATCCCGCGAGCACCCCCGCGGAAGCCGCCGAACCGACTGCCTCTGCCCAGACGACTGAAACTAGCAGCGCCACCTCGACGAATCTCTCCGCCGCCAAAACCGCCACCTCCGAAACCTGATCCGCCGAAGCTGTGAGAGGTTGAAATGGAGAAACTGGAGGAGACGCTAGAGCCTCCGCCTCCGCTTCCAAAACTGCTGAAGTCAGAAACAAATCCAGACCGTGCTGGATGGGACTGGAACCCAGATCCCGTATACGAGTACGAGCACGATTATCTATCAACTAAAAACTACTTATGAGGACGCCAGAGAAAATAGAAATCTGTTAGAGGGGATCTGGCGGGAGAGTTTGTATGGGGATGCAAATTTCGAAATTTCTAACATTTGAAAGCCCCCCACCTACTATGCAAAATCGCATCCTCTCCTCTTTACCCCATGTCTGGAGTCGATTTTGCCTCTGTGAAGCGGCGCCCCAGTTAGAAAGCTCGAAATAGGCAAAGTGTTGCGAAATCCCCTTCCTGGATGTAATTTTACATCAGATAGGCCCCTTAAAAGTCGAAATATTGAAATTGGCCCTTCCCGTACTAAATTCCCACCAGATCCCCCTTTAAATTTTTTCTTTTGCTATACCTACATACCTGCTGAAGCCGGGGTTACCCCAACCGCCTCCTGCAGCCCTCGCCTTGTTGTACAAGTAACCGCGCGCCCTCCCGTATCTAACGGAACTTGCACGCACGTTACCGCCGCCGCTGCGAGCTGTCGCTCTGGCGCCCGATCCAAACCCTGAAGCGCTGATGCTGCTACCGGAGGTTTGACTCATCCAGCCTGTGCGATAGAAAATTGACGACTTTAAACCAGAGTACGTACCTGCTCTGCTTACGTACCTACCTACTTACGTCCCCGCCCATCACAACATTTTATTTTGTAATGGATGTAGGCCTATGTACATGTATGATGTGGGTCCTAACTGGAGTACTTTGTAAACGGTGGAGTAGTTCTAAAACTGAAGCTAAGCAATGGTTTGGTTTCAGTACATTTACCCGAAAGTGATAACGGGCAATCTTATTTATTTCTTTTACTTGCATGTCTCTTAATTCGGGCCATGGCTTCGTCGGTGCCCATCTTGTCGGCCCAGTTGTAGTCGCAGAAGAGAGCCATCTGGCCGCAGAAGTCCGGGTCCACATCCATACAGGCGCCCTCATCGTTCAGTGGAGGGTGTTCCACTTCGTGACTGCGTACGATACCGGTCACCGTGAGAACGACAACTGTCGTTGCTATCAAAACGACCGGCGCTGCCATCTTGACCGGATTAAGCTTTGGTTTTTAAACCCGGATGCGGTACATCTTCAGCTCCTTGCGTGTACCGAATTATTGTATCCTCGCTTTTGTTTGTACAGGCCGCGCAGGAAATTATGCTGCATAATGACTCCATAATGAGCCCTACTGAGTTGCTGCAAGCGGCTGATTTTTCACGCGTCAGATTGTGATTGTACAGAACTAGAGAGAGCTTCGCTTTTGATTTTGCTTGGGTTTGACCGAAAATATGACAGAGAATTGCCATGGAAAAAAGTATTTTCTAATGAGACAAAAAACGAAACCGGGTTGAAGCATAACTGCATTCCTGGCATTACCTAGGTCAGCCCTGTGCTGTGGTAGTATCTTACAACATACGGTGGGTCTCGCATTGCCATTGTTTCGTCGAATTACAGTGTTGTGTGTATACCTACGCGTACTGTACGTATGTACCGTAGGTGCATGGTGGCAACCAACGTCACATTGCGACACGGCACACGGGCTCTCCTTCCTTGTTTATCCCACGTTGGTTCTTATTTTCTCTTCCGCCTTTCACGATGGCAGCCATTAGCCCGCCCTCCTTTTTTCTGTTTTTTGCAAAAGTATGAAGGGGGTTCCACATTGTAACGCCTATGCATGTACACGCCAACGTGTAATGTGTAACTAAGCCGTTCCTTGTTAGGCATAAAGATGGCGGATAAACTGGAGGGTGCGAACGCACTGAAGTTGAAAAAGTGAAACTTTGGACCAGTACAGTACAGTACGTACAAAACTTAGCGGCTTCAGCGGCGTATACTTTCAGCGGCTTCATTTTGTCTGGATGTGTGTCACTGTTGTGATTGGCGAAAAGTTCGTCTGACTCTCTCAGATGAACGCAAGTTATCACTTTCTCGGCATACATACGATGCAGTAAATAATCCTGATTTCTGTCGTCGGCACGGTTCGATGCCTTCTCAATTTTTACTAAAAATAAGAACCTTACCGTATGATCGAGAAGTCTCTCTTCGCACTACCTCAAATATGTATCAGAACTAGATAGAACAACAAGAATCCACCCACTGCACACATTTTCCACAATCTCGTTCTGAATCAGGTGTGGCACATCCCTCAAGGCGCCGGATGGAAAAGATAAATATCGAGAATGCACGTATGTTTTTGTACTCTTCTTTCTTATCATTAGGCAGGCAGATACTGTATGTACCGTAATGGTTGTGTGTTTATCAAGTATGCAACTGTCAGTCACAGTGCGGTACTCTCGTTTCTAAATTTAGAACTCGCCTGATCTAAAAGTGTCTCGGTGGGTCGTTCGGGTTCCTTCTTTACTTCTATAAACAGTGTACTTCCACAAAGTTATTGCCGTGTCGTTGACTTCTCAACAACAAGAAGCTCGATCTAACATAAGCTATGTCTTTCGCTATCAGATTTCTCGCCGCACTTGCCTGTGTCGGATTGGTCTGTGCAAAGCCTTACTGGAAAGCCTATTGTTCAAAGGCATCAAAGCTGCAATGCACAGAATACGGTATGCCAGTATGCCACGGTGTCGTGTCTTTTTAATGTCGCTGATATTATTGGTGCAGTTAAAAAATTAGTAGTCTTCTTTTTCAGGCTACTTCAAGGTAAAGCAATGCGAGGCCGGAAATGAGCTTTGTGCATGTGTCAGTCCAAAGAAGGGCACCGTCGCCACATACGTGAAAAGATCCGAAGAATGCCCTTGTAAAGCTTGAGCCTGCCTACATACATAGACTACATACAGTAGGGGACCCGTTTAAATTATGTATACGCGTATGTTCGCGAATAACACTAGTGTCATTCGCGAAGATACGCGTATGCTACGCGTATGAACCGAACAAGGACTCCTGGAAAGTGAAAAGGACAGCGCCATCTGAGCAAGCGGGAAGAAGAAGAAATGATGAAAGCCTCTGAGCAAGCGAGAGGAAAGGAAGAATGAAAATATCCGCATAGAATCAATGGACTAATTTGTGAAATAAATTGGCACAAAATGCATTTCGTTTCCCTATGATAGGCCTACCTTTCAATATCATACTTAGGTGACTGCAGAATAATTCTACTTTGCAAGGCAGTAAATTCGAAGCCCGATATTTGTGCGCAGCTTTTTTCCCCTTTTCCTCCTTCTGCCATGTAGATTAGCTATTTCCAGGCTTCTGCTTTCTGATTCTGCTGCTGTTCCGTTTTCTCTTTCTTTCTCTCTCTTTTCTTTCGTTTTTCTAGGAGTCCTTGCGTTTCGTTTTTCGGCAACAGTACGCGTAAACTTCGCGAATACTACGCGTTTCTTCGCGAAGACAGAAATTTTACGCGTATACATAATATAAACGGGTCCCCTACTGTACCTACAGCAACCAAATATTGCGTTTACAACTGTCTCGTTTCACTGCAGATTGCTTGAGATCGAATGCGGAAAGCTACGAAATGATAGCACAAGGTGCTATGGACGTGGGCATGCTCTCATGCGATCAAAACGGTAAGCACAATGCACAATCAATCAATCATATCTCGTCAGGAGGGCATGGCATAATATACCTCAGCAATCATACGACCGACTGAGACAAGTGTACCAATCGATTCCTTGAACTCTCCTCTTTCAAATGAGCTGCCACAATATTTAATATCAATAATATGTAATGATCGGCAAGTTCAGAAAAGCTTGGTGTCCGCATAGTACCGTACAGTATGCCTAGGTGGGAGAAATAATTATGTCCTGGGTTGTTTCCTTTGCCTGGGTTCTCTTCTAACGCCCTACCATCAAGCTGGCTACAATAGCTGGTTGACGGAAAAATGGCATGCCAAAAACGAATAATAACCTTTCCACTTTACTACCAAGGAAACTATATGTATATATGTATTTTCTAGGTTACGTCAGCTCGAATGCGCAGTGTGCGTTCATGATGGGCAGCTGTCTATGCATGGACCCATATGGCAACACGCTCAAAACTGTCACCGATACAACCAGTATGGTGAACATGAACTGCAGTGATGTTTGACATTGAACCAGGGCCAGATCTCTGACATCTAGGATATCAAATTCTCATGTTGTTTTATTCCGCATTGGCAAAAAGTACAAATTTTTGGCTTTGCACATTTATGTTATATTTTATTTATAAACATGCCCAATATTGTTTGTCTGTATACGTAAAATAATGTCATTGCTCGTTAATTACTGTACGTACGTACGAACGAATAAAATATACTAAATCTTTATTCAACAGAACAGTGCAAACAACAACGATAGAAAATCAAAACTCTACCGATCTTATAATAAAAAGTGCGGGTCAATTCGGAACGGGGTAATTCTGGCCACCCCAACCCATGTCTTGTTGGGAAAGAACAAACCTTGTGAAAAATATGGTACATACTAAAATGATCATCGTGTTCTGTCTGAACGTCGTAGTTTGCCGGATTACAAAGATAACCGGGGGTGGCCCGAATTTCCCCTGGTCCGAATTACTCCGAACAATCCTATATCAGAATATATCTGAATTTTACGATAACAACCAAATCAAAAACTTTTTAATCAACAAGAAACCTTGGACGAAAAGGAGCAAAGAAAGAATACCATAAAAAACCACCAGTATAGCAAAATATACCAGCTCACACAAGTCTAAAAAGAAGAGTACGACGGAAATGGGTAGCGTTAGTACAATTTTCTTCGGTACCATACAAACATTTTTGCACATAATGCGTGGATGTGACTTTACGTATTGGATGCACATGCTTTACGGTCATAAGCACCGGTAAAAAGCAAGGCGATTCACTCACTTCACATACAGAGGAACACAAAACAAGAGATAATATTTGACTGAGCAATCAGAACAGTGAACCGTACCGTAGTATCTGTAGCAAACATCAGACTTGCTAATTTGGTGGTGGTGGTGGTGGTGGTGGTGGTTGTTGTGGCTAATACTGCAAAGTTTGGTGTATTACCCGATAGGGTTATACAAACAAAGTCGACCAATTTTGAATTTGCTCGGGGTATATCCGATACCGGGTAATGGAAAATATCGGGGTACGTATACCATACTTGCTTATTTTAGCGTAAAAATGGCTTTTTGAAGCATTTGGCGCTGGGTGAATATAGGGTTATACAAAATACTAAAATTCAAATCGCCCAATATGCTCGGGTAATAGTCGATATCGGGTTATACATACACCAAACTTTATAGTATGCTTCAACTCGCAAGACCAAAAAAGCTCGCTACGAATAAATTGGCCTGTCTGATGTCGACTAGTAAATGCACATGTTTCACAGGACGTGTATATATTGAGAGAATATCAACTTTGCACATACAGTACGTATACACCCTCCCACTACCATAAAAACCTAGAAACAGTTTGAAAAGCACAAAACTCTCACGTGCTAAGTTCAGATGCACTTTGTATGGCATAACGGATGACCCCTTTAGGAAGCATTGTAAAAGTGCACGTGTGCGTAATGTAATACAATACATTCACGAGTTGTAGAATAGTCTGGCGTCGTCTGGCCAGAGAGAGTTCGCCATGGGACTCAAGTCGTCCTGTGTAGTTTGCATGTACTTCTGCTAAATAGGAGTACGCGAAGCATGGACAGAAATCCGCATTTGTGAATCTATTTTACACAACGCGCCTTGAATGTCATAGCGAACGCTGACTGGCCAGACTATACTGTAGGTTATGCACAACGATGGCATGTCCAAAATAAAAAGCCGCGGCCATTGATGTCAGCAAGACAGCAAGGGCAAACTTATCAGTTGCACAAGTACGTACTGTATATTCATACAGAGTACACACCTTCATATCATACGGAGCTACCAAAACATAGCAGCCCATTGTCAGGAGCGAGTAGCACATACATAGTCCCACCATACAGAAGTTGTTTGTAGCAGGTAGACGAAGCTTAGAAGCTACAAGGTCAGCCTTAGAAGCGCCACCAATCCCGCTGATAAGCAACCTAAAAATAGAAGAAAACAAAGTAGGCTACATACGAACATATTATGTACACTCAACACACACCGGTAGCTAGCTACACCACAAGACCACATACGCATGCGTATACATACATACATATACATACATAAATACATACATACATACATACATACATATATAATACATACATACATACATACATACATACATACATACATACGTACATACATATATACATACGTACGTACGTACGTACGTACATACATACATACATACATACATACATACATACATACATACATACATACATACTACACACAGGCCCTACATTACATAGGCACATTGATGATCACACATGGAACAATATTGCCAAGTTTACCCCGGACAGTAACCTATGTACATACGTAGAAACATCGTACGTACCTGCAATAGGGACGGTGATGATCCAGGAGATGAAGATATTGCGAAAGAGAGCCCATCGAACGCCGCGTCGCGACTGAAAGAAGCCCACCGCCACTATGCTGCCCACTTTACAGTGCGTGGAGCTGATGGGTAGGCCCATGTTACTCGCCACCAACACGGTCGCAGCCGCACCCACCTCGATTGTGAAGCCACTGCACACAATAGAACAGAACACATACATAGGTATGTAACGTACGTATCGTAGCATCAGGGATGAATTTTATCGAATTTACTGGTGCATAGCCCTTTCCCATGTTGGCAAACCATCAAAAGTGCGGCCCATTGCATAATAATAGCACAGTGCCCCCGGGGCTATGCAACGGTGACAAATTTTTCTCACGTATTCACAGCTCACACGTGTGTAGTGCATCCCGTAGACATTACTTTACTATACGTACGTAGCAGCAGCGTGAGGTTTGTAATTGCGTACATAGGGTACTGCGGGGTAAACTCGGCCACCTAACTTCCTTCCGTCTACTAACAAATAGGAGCGATTTCAACAAATGACGAACCAAATTTGCTGAATATGCAACCCTAAAACTTTAGGTTGGCCGGGATATTCCCATGGCCGGGTTTACCCCATACTACCCTACCAGCTACCCTACCTTGCGGGCGTGATAGCGGTGAGTCCGGTGCCGACGGTGTAGATGACGCGGTGTCCGAGGACCCAGAGGCCCACGCACATCCCCGCCGCCCCGTACAACAGGAGCCAGATGGGCGTAGGCGCGCGCTGGTCCACGTCCATCTTGTGGTAGATCATCCACAGGCTGACCAGCGGCGCGATCGCGTTGCTGCAACATGCACGCATGATGAAATGGGGAAATTGAGCCACTGAGCTCATCCGGCTGTGTAGTCAAATGGTTAAGGCGTTCGCCTGGAACGCAAGAAGTCCACGGTTCGATTCCCTGCCTGGCACATCTGGTCAAATTTTCCTTCTCGACTACAACCAACCAACGTACTGGCGACTCATGGCCCGTTCACAAGACAACGGACGCTGAACGCCGACGTTGACGCACGCTGCGTTACCGCCGGCGTCAACGCAGGTCATATTATCGTTCGACGCAGAAAGCCAAGCAAATCTCTATTTTACTCCGATAATAACGTCGGCATGTTTGGTACGTGACGTACGGTACGTACCTACGTATTTCGATAAGTTTACGTCGATGTTCGTTACTAATTATCTGCGATCGCTAATTTCTGCGTCGAACGCTAACGCTAATATCTGCGTTGGCATTGACGCAGTGTCAACGTCAGCGTTCAGCGTCCGTTGTGAACCGAGAACCGACCATCATTCAGGGGTGCGCCAGAGACCGCGCGGGTAACGAGTTCGATTCCGACATCTCCCCCCCCCCCCCCCCCCCCATTCGAAGTCCGCCTATCATCATTATTATACGAACGCAGAACGTCACAGTATGCACCTACGTACACTGTACACGTCTCCATTCGATACGTACATACATACGCGTACCTGACATCGTTTCCACCATGCGCGAACCCTCCAAAACAAGCGCTCAGAATCTGCAGGAAAGTGAAGAGACGGGCGGCGTGTGGATGTTCCTTTCTTGACGGCGACGAAATTTCCTCCTCTTCCTCCTCCTCGTCATGTTTACCGTGTCTTCTGCGCCGTTTCAAGGAGAACAGACTCCAGAGAAACCCGCCGAAGAAGGACGGAGTGGCGGTGGAATGGATCTTCTTCGCCGGCACAAAGTAGGAGGAGGCGCCGGACGATGTGACCAGCATGTCCGGTTTGGACACTGAAAAAAGAAGAAGAAAAGCGTGAGGCAAGAAAATGCTGAACGTACACAGTAAAGCATTGCTTTAGAACAGCACGGAAAGATCCAGTATTGACCAGTTGCAGTTAGTAGTACTTTTGGGTGTTCGCGAGGTGACCCCGCGGTATTTATTTAGCGAAAGTTGCATCGGTGCATCGGATAACCATATGCAATAAGAGCCAGTGCTTGGTCGCGAGGTGGCCCCTCTGAATTAACCTGGATTTTCAGTGCAACTTTTGATCGGTAGTCGACGCGAAGGTCGGCGCGGAAAGAAACAAACGAGCAAGAAAGACGACCGCGCCGACCTTCGCGTCGACTACCGATCAAAAGTTGCACTGAAAATCCAGGTTAATTCAGAGGGGTCACCTCGCGACCAAGCACTGGCTCTTATTGCATATGGTGGATACTAACGTCGACGACCCCGTCAGCACCGATATATTTTAAACACAAAACTTAGACTAAGTACCGCGGGGCCACTTCGCGACACCCAAAAGTCTTTTAACTGCAATTGGTGAATAAAGAGGGCAGGACTGTGTACGTAACGTAAAAACGTACGCATACGTAGGTGTACAATGTAAAGCGAGCAGTGAGCAAGCAAGCGAAGACGACTATTTACGTACGACACGCACTACAATGAGAAAAAGCGGAATAAGTACAGAAAAGGGAAAGTCACAGAAAAAGCCCAGTGCAAGCAAGCCCTTTTTTCACACGCAAGACGACGCATAAAGTAAAAGTGGGAATTGACACGCTCGTGCGACATATAAACAGAAAGTCAGAAACTGCATGGAAAATTCGGGTAACAGTACGTACTACTACGCACACCAAGTATTGCACATGCAACGGTAGTCAAGCCAATATATGGGAACGTCACGCACCCTGACAGAGTGCCAGCACACTGGAGCACTAGCAAGAATTCATGAAAAGGTATCGTCATCAACCCTACATAGCTATAGCCTGGCCAGGAAGAGTTGGCTATGGTACTCAAGTCGTACTGCGTAGTTTGCATGTACTTCTGCTAAATAGGAGTACACGAAGCATGGACAGAAATCCGCATTTGTGAATCCATTTTTCGCAACGCGCCTTGAATGCCATCCATGGCCAACTCTTGCTGCCCAGACTATAGTGCGACGATCCCTTTATGAATTCTTGGTACACTACCTTTCTTCTGCGCAGTCTCATTCTTCTTTCCGTGCGTTTCCGCCGTGGGCGCGTGACCGTTATTAAGATGATGTCCGCCGTTGGCCACGAGCATAGTTTGCACAGTGCCGTTCAATTCCATAGCAGCTGCAGTGACCGCCGCATCCGAGAAATATTCTTCCCCTTCCTTATTGTCATTATCCATTCCCGTCGTTTCCACAGACGCAGAGGAGGCGCGTCGAACTTCAAAGTACACCTTTCCTCCTGAATTTGCCTCCTCCATCACGGCTGCAGAAGTTGTACGTTGAGCATCTTTGTTCTTCGAGCTAATAACAGCAGCTGAGTGAGCAGTAGTAGTAATATCATTAGTCTTCGTTTGGTTGTCTTGCTGAGCGGTTGCGTTCAAGTCGTGGGACTCGTCATTTGACGAGGGTTGAACTTGGGTGCCGGTCGAATCGGTGGCAGGCACGACGGAAGAAGAGGATGAAGACATCATGAGCAGTTGCTGAGAGCCTGCAATGCCACGAGGAGGATAATGCGGGGTAATTCGGGCTAGGGGTAAATTCGGGCCACCCCTTCGTTCGTTAAACCGCAACCTGGCGTCATTGTTCACGAATAAGATATGGGTGTTGTCGGTTTGCTGTCGGTTTGTTGACGAACGGACAACAAACCGATTACAACACCCACATATAAACGGACAACAAATCGACAACAGCTGAACGACTTGTTGCCAAATGCCAACAATGACGCCAGGTCGCGGTATGTGTTAATAAAATCTCTTTCCTCTCTCAGTGGACCGACCAAAAAACCCTGCACCTCTAATGCACAAACACAACAATATTTTCATACTTAGTACTTCCCCTCCTCTCTTCTGAGTACATGGAAATAATAACGTGAGTAAACGACGGTGCAAACGTGCTGATACACAAAAGTGCAGTGCGTATGACAATCTACTAGTAATTTTACTGACGTAAGTATGCAGATGAAGCAAATTGAATGATAAAGGCGGAAAAGGCTTGCTTGCCGATTAAATTAGTTCGGTAGGGCTGCTTGCCTACACGCGTACGCATGTATACGTACTATACACGTGCTGCAGCAGAGCCAAAACTGACCCTAAACCCCCAACGCTTTAGAAAAGTGCGTAGGGAAACAAATAATAATGCACAGCCAGGGTTCGTTCATATATTACGTAACGCCGAAATAGGGAGAAAGGGAGAGCGTTGATGGTGACGAAGAGAAAAACATAAGCGTTACGTAGGGTACTGTGGGGTAGTAAACCCGGCCATGGGAAAATGCGGCCACCTAACTTTCAGGGCTGCCTATCTCAACAACCAACAGACCGATTGAGACAAGTGTTCCACCAATCGATATCGTGAACTCTCCTCTTTCAAATGAGCTTCGTATTTGGTTCATCATTTGCTGAACCAGCGAGTTCGAAGGAGCTTAGGTGACCGGGTTTACCCCACAGTACTCTATATGAATTAACCCTCATAGGTACGTAGACTAAAGGCTTACACGTACTTGGCGTATGCTGCTTTCCCTTGCGGAAGAAGAAGCGTTGCTTTTTGGGACTGCTACGATAAGCACTAGAATGAGTGGGAGATGAGGAGGGCAGGGCAGGCGGTACAGCACCCATCTCCACACTTTGCTCTTCTTCTAGTTTGTCTTTGCCTACAACAAAGCGTAACAATAACAAAAATGTATAATTGGGCTTACGGGAAGAATGGAGCACACAGTTTAAGCGAAGGAGGCAATCACTGACTCATATGCAACCCATTTATACTCTTCAACCCATTAACCCATTATAATTTCGTAAAAATATGAGTCAGCGATTGCCTCATATTCGTTTACACTGTGTGCTCCATTCTTCCCCTAAGCCCAATTATATATTTTTGATAATAACCATATGCGTAACCGCGATTAGGGAGAAAGTTATTTTGGGGAGTGACCGGAGGCAAGGCAGCCACGCTGAACAGCAAAAAAGGCAGTAGCCAGGATTTTCGACGGTTGCTTACTCAATATCCACTTTTTCAACCTCGGATTTAGCAGCCACTTTACCACAGTAGCCACAAGAAAGCCTGAACCAAAAGCGATCAGAAATGTTGCCCAAATCGGCAGCTTCTTAAAGCCCAACACTGCAATAAACAACGCAAAAGCACAGGTATTACTATCGATTGCCCGGTTGACACTTTACTTTACTGTCATACATACGTAGGCCTACACCGTACATTCTGATCCATCGTATAACACAGAGAATACATTCACAGCCACGCAAACACAGTAGAGAACCGGAGACAGTTGAAGACCACGAAACAAGGGGTCTGGCTGAAACAACAAAGTACAATTGGGTTCTATGGGGTAAACCCGGCCATGAGAAAATCCGGCCACCTAAGTTTCAGGGCTGCATATCTCAGCAACCAATGGATCAATTGAGACAAATAGGATACCAATCGATTCCTTGAACTTTCCTCTTTCAAATGAGCTACCATGTTCATCATTTGCCGCAACAGCAAGTTCAAAGGAGATTATGCGGCCGGGTTTACCCCACAGTACCCTCGTCTACATTCCGTAGCTACTTCGTACCGACTACTTCCAGCACATACTACTGTACATAAGATAGACATACAGTACGTATCTGTGCAGTGTGTATGCGCATAACCACACATCTGTAGCTCATTCTGGCCGTATAGCTTTACCCTTTTAAGAACGGCGTAGTCGACGAAGGCGAAGAAAGCGACTGACACAATACCCGACAACAACGGAGATAAGAACCAGGACGCAACTGAAAAAAAGTTGAAAGACCTGCCTCAATAGTACACCAGGGCTACTATTTATTTTTTTGCTAGGTACACTACGTTGTAGAGTGCTTCTTTGGAAATGTACCTTGGACACCTTTTTTATGGTCCAGCAGCCGTTTTCCAAACATATTGAGACTTCCGCATTACGTTGCTGACCAGTTTAAAATTTAACCCCTCCTGTATGCTGAGATATAGCTGCTGGTAGGCCCAAATTGCCCCTCACGTGCCCGCCACTTTTTTCAAAAGTTTTTACCATCATTCTACTCAATTTTCTTCACAGATTTCGATTTGGGGCATGCCCCTCCGATATTTTGATGAATACACCATGATATAGCCCAAAAAGGGGTAATTTTGGCTAATTTGATCATTTTCGTCAATTTTGGTGGTGTTTTTATCAAAATATCGAAGGGGAATGCCCCAAACCGAAATCAGCGAAAAAAATGGAGTAGAATGATGTTAAGAACTTTTGAAAAAAGTGGCGGGCACGTGAGGGGCACATTGGGCCTACCAACAGCCATATCTCAGCATACAGGAGGGGTTAAATTTTAAACTGGTCAGCAACATAATGCGGAAGGCGCAATAGGTTTGGAAAACGGCTGCTGGACCATAAAAAAGGTGTCCAAGCAGACGTGGGCCTGGGGGTGAGGGGGGGTATGTTGAACGCACCCCCACCCCTACCTCTCCATACCCCCACCCGTACCCCCAGGGAAAATGAAAAGCAACATACCCCCGCGTACCCCCAGAAAAAAAACAGCAAAACATATCCCCGCGCGTAACCCCAAACTTGGATTCAGCAGTTTGTCTGCCAGGACACGTACCCCCACCCTTTTTTCCCTCTGACTTACATTCATGCTCAGACTTTTTACACACTCCACACAGTACATGCATTCTCAAAACTTATTGCTTGTAGTTGCAAAATGCAGTGAATAATAGTTTTATATAATGATTGATCCCTATTGTTCTAAACAAGTTGCGATTTCTTCTCTATTTCTAAGTTGTGATTTCTTCTATTTATGACACCCTGAGTGTAAACACTGTGAGGGGTGCCGTGTGATTACTGCAAAGACACCCTACTCACTCTTATCAACCCACCGCGGTATTACAACATGCACAACAGTAGTAAAACTGCTGCACTGCATGCAAAAAATAATTGCTCATTTATTTTTTTCTGGGGGTACGCATAGACTGTGTGGGGTTATGTAGCACATCATTTACAGTTGGGGGTATGTAAATATGCTGGGGGTACGTGAGGTTTTTTTCTTGGGGGTATGTAAAAAATCTGGGGGTACGTGACCAAAAAAATTTTTCTTGGTGGGGGTACGCAACAACCCCCCACTTTCGACCTCCTGCATACCCCCACTGACAGACCCCCACCCTCAAAACCGTGCCCACGTCTGTCCAAGGTACATTTCCAAAGAAGCACTCTACAACGTAGTGTACCTAGCAAAAAAATAAATAGTAGGACGCTCTTCCTCCAGCATAATAGGGTAAGTCTTCCTCTTCCTCCTCATACGTACATTGTATATGTACAATATTGTACGCAGGGGTAAACGCAGGGGGTTTGTACGCAGGGCAGGGGTAATATGGGGTAAACCCGGCCATGGCGTAAACCCGGCCACCAAAGCTCTGAGCCCAGTAGCTCGTTTGAAAGAGCAGAGTTCAAGGAATCGATTGATATTACATTTGTTTCAATCGGTCCGTTGGTTGCTGAGATACGCTGCCCTGAAACTTAGGTCGCCGGATTTTCCCATGGCCGGGTTTACCCCATAGTACCCTACATCATGACAGGTCGAGGTGTTTGGAACTCAAGTCGCCTTGGGTAGTTAGTTACTCCTGCACATAGTAATGTAATAGGAGTACTGGAAGCATGGGCAGCAACGTGTCTTTCTATGCACAAAAAAATCTCTTTTTTCGTTGCGTCGATCATACGTACGTACCAATTTTTCCAACTCTGGCCCACCGAACGCCTCGATCTCCTCGCAGGACGAAGGAGAAGCCGAGTGTGGCGCCGACGATGCTGTGCGTCGTGGACACCGGGAGCTTCAACAGAGTCGCGCCCAACAGCCATGTTCCACAACCTACACATACACACAGTAGCACACACTTCATGTACTGTATGTATGGCCGATGGGAGGTAAAAGTGTGAGCGTTCTGAGCGATCGATACTGCATCTGCTGCACAAGAGATAGTGTAAATCAGACCTTTCGAGGTCCATCACAACAAGCAGTGAACATGCTCGAGTATAAGCGTAACAAGCATGCATAGGAAGGAATATAATATAGTCGAGGAAACGATCAAGAATTCGCTTGACAATTTTGGCGCTCCGTTGTAATCTTAGTAAATCTGACAATTCCATACAAGAATAGCAACCGGCTTTTTCGACCCTTTTTCAAACACTATTGCTATTCTTGTTTAGAATGTCAGATTACTACGGAGCGCCAAAATTGTCAAGCGAACTCTTGATCGTTTCCTCGACTATACTGTGTACGTACACATACAGTACGTAAGTGCATGCATACCTCCAAGGACGGAAATCTGTCCGAGCATCATCTCGCGCTCGCTGTTATTGTACACGCTCACGTCTATCACACCCTTTCGCATTGTATCCGTCACCTTGTACCCTGGAAGAACAGAACACGCAATATCGTGGAGTGGCGAGTACAAATCAGTTTATGTACCGTATTTTTGGGTGTATAGCCCCATGGGGGTATACAAAAATTGAGAGGTCCAATGGGGGGTTATACACTAGGGGGGGATATACAATGGGTGGGGATATACATAGGACAAAATTTATGTTTATGAGAGGTGTGTAGAGGCATGTTTTTGAGGTCAAAAGTATGTGTTTTAGGGCATAATCGCGGTTAAAACAGGGTTATTCTAGTACAAGACATGCTCAGCTAAGCTTACAGGCATAGCAGCATGTTGTAGGAGTAGCTATAGCTAGCATAGGACCAGCTACATAAGTAGGTAGGTTAGGTACCTTACAGTACATGGGGGGTTATACACCAGGGGGGATATACAAAGGACAAAATTCATGTTTTGCCAATGGGGGTTATACACTAGGGGGGATATACAATAGGGGGGATATACACCCAAAAATACGGTACTGTACCTACCTACCTACCGTAAATAATACACCCCACCAAGCAGGCTTATGGGCATCTTACTTTGCTTGGTGTGGGAGTTTGCTATGGGTAGCCTATCAGCCTATGACCAGTTTACATATAGGTAGCTTCAGGCTCCCATCAGTCCATGTGGGGCTATGCATAAGGGGCTCTGCATTTGGCACGTTAATATGGGGCAATTCGCAATTCATTGGTTGGGGGATATGCACCGGCAAATACGGTAATACCCCCAATATTACGGCATATTACCGAGTAAAGCGGCGCCCAATGTTTCGAAGATGCAGGCGAGACAGTAGGCCTGTTGCAGCGTCAGTACTTTGCTGCCCACACTAGTGCCAAAGGAGTTGGCAGTGTCATTGGCTCCGATGGCGAACGCCAAGACGAACGCGATCACAAATCCGACGATCACCGTCCATAAAGATTCCCCTTGAAATATCGCCAAGGCTGACTCCATCCTTTTCGTGGATCACACACAATCCAATAATCCCAATTCACGACACAGCCGTACAGCAGGGCAGTTCCGCCTCTTGAGCGAAGTAAAGTATACAGCAGCTGGGAAGATGATATGGCGAAGACGGTATACTGCCGTGCGTGATGGTAGAGAGCAAGTACAGTACAAGCAGCCTGCCTATTACACGGAGAGGAGACAGACAGGTGCAATCAATCAGCTTCTATCATCCATCTTTCATCTCTGTCTGAGCTAGAACAACAAAACTAAATACGTACTGTATACGGCAAAGTATTCTTGTCAAGAACAAGTCAACTTCCGGTGATTCCAGCCAATGCGCACACGTACGTACAGTATGGTGCATTGCATGTGTACACAAAGTTAGAACAGAGCGCCACAAAATGCTTCCTTATCTCACCATCAAAAGAAAAGAGCGACATAAAAGACAACAAGCCATGTAATGGAATAAACCGTACAGTGCAGTGCACACCTACAATTGTATACTCTCTCACACAATAATCAGTCTCTGCCTGAAAAGCTTTTCTATCAAAATAACAGGTAGAAAACAGGAGGAGGGGGATACTTTGACAAGGTCAGGCAAACTTTAGGCTACAAATAAGGAAGCTGCCGCTTATCAGCAGCTTCTCACCAACTGACTGACGCCTTGCAGAGCTCAGCAGGTGCTAAATACCAAGCAACAAGACTAAATAGAGAGTGCGGGGCAATTCTGGCCAGGGACCACCCTGTTGTGCAAGGTTGTAGGGTACTATGGGGTAAACCCGGACACCTAAGCTTTTCTGACCTTGCCGCTTCAGCAAATGATAAACATGGTAGCTCATTTGAAAGGGGACAGTTCAAGGAATCGATTGTTAGAATACTTGTCTCAATCAGTCCTACGGTTGCTGAGATATACTAGGTGTCCGGGTTTACCCCACAATACCCTACATTTTATTATCAATGTAGGATAGGCTGCTGGAGTGGCCCGAATTAGCCCGCACTGCGTCTCCCCGCTAACATCAGCCCTGAAGTTGCCAGCAGACTGCGACCACAATGTGCCTCGCTTGCCTCACGTCGATAAAATAGTAACAACACAGCAGTGCAGAAATGCACGCCAAGCAAAAACATTAGGTACATCCGCCAATAAATTTGGGACGCACAAATCTACATAAACAAAATTATCTGCTAACGTGCAAGCAAAGTACCCAACTATGTACAGAGAATAACAATAGTCAGCCCAGCCCTCTTTGTCTGGGCTTGGTGGTTCATAAGAAAAGAATCAGCAGACTCATTGAAGCGCAAGAAAAAAGCTGACAAATGATGAGTCGACGGAACAAGTACAGAAACAGGGTCAAGCCAGCGCTCATTCTAGAAGAGCTTAGAGCATCATCAGATGAGTTGCACTGGGAACATCTGCGAGCTATTAGGCAAAAGCTATTGCTTAGCTAACAAGTCCGTCACAAAAAACCCGAGAATTCTAGAATTTAGGCTCTCTATAGAGCGCGGAAAACTGGTAAGCAATGAACGAACAGCTACCGTGCTCAAACGCAATCGCCTATAATCGCTTATAGTCGTGTTGAAAGCATAAGAAGTAAGTACTGTACCGTACATGTACGTTACGTACGTAACGTACTACGTGTTACATATACAGGAGCAGTGGGCTGGTAGTCATAGGTTTGTAGGTTTAACAATAATGTTTGTTGTCGTACGGCAAAATTCCCGGTGGCAGCTGTGCCAGAAAAATCCGCGTGAAAACCACCTGAACATCTGCCGCGAATGCCAAGATACACGTAAGTACAGTACATATAGTCTACACATATTATACATACAGTACCTACTGCTACAGCACGTGAAATAGACAAGCAACTTTTCCAGTGTCAAACAGTGACAGCTGCCAAAAAGATGGCACATAGTTGATTACAGTTTAAAGGATACAAAAATTCCGGGGCACTGCGAGTGTAGGACGGTGTCTCGGGGTAATTCGGGTCGGGTCACCCACCCCATCTCCTAGTAGTTGGGAAAGCGCAAGACAAAAATAGTGTCCAATAGTGGTTATCTAAATGACCCTTTCTTGTAGGCTACTTCAAGTCGCAAGGTTCCTAATTTTTGGCTCATGCCAAGCGAGGTAAGTAAATATAGCGCCTGGCCCGAATTACCCCGACCTACCTTACGTACAGTATGCAACGGGCATACCGAGCCAAAAGCATCTCAGATCATTACTGCCATGCCAGCCATGTCGGAAAATTAGGCAAGACCAAGACAGAGCAGATTGATGAGCACGCCTCGAGCAATATTCTACTCCAATCGACAACTGTGCGCGTCATCATTCTTATCTCTAACCAGACACATTACATAGGCCAGTCGGTGGAGAAAAAATTCTGGAAACCGAAGAACAAAACCACGGCGTACGCGCACATACAGTACATACTACGTAGCATACGCATTGTGGGTACTATGCTCTTGGTTAGAGGTTAGAGTGCAGTGCACGTTTGAGCATTTGCGCCCACCCAAATTTACAAAAGGTACAGTACAAGTAGGAGGTAAAGCAAGCCAGAATAGTAGGTAGGGTACTGTGGGGTAAACCCGGACACCTAAGCTTTTCTGAACTGGCCGCTTCAGCAAATGATGAAGATTGTAGCTCATTTGGCAGAGGAGAGTTGAAGGCAGAGGATAGTTGAAGGAATCGATTGGTAGAATACGTGTCTCAATCGATCGTACGGTTGCTGAGATAATATGCTACAGTAGGTGTCCGGGTTTACCCCACAGTACCCTAATCAATAGGCGAAATTTTTTTTTTTTTTTGGCGAGACCGTACCCCACAGGGTCGGCTGTAGGTGAAACCCACCTAATCTCCTCCGAACCTTTAACAACGCCCGTTATGGTGGGCCAGTCCAGTGCCACAAGGCACGACCAACAATGGCCCGAACCAGGGAAGGGCCTGGCACGAAGCCGAACAGCCATCAGCGACCACTGGTCGGGGTGTGCTGACCCGAAGGAAAGCACTGGTGCCTTTAGAAGCCAGCGAGCGGGCGCACCATACTGCCGCTGGGGTTGCCAGTCGCTTTAATCCCACCTGGCGAGAGTGGGAACTCATGACGCAGAGGACGGCAGATCGGACGCAGCCCGTCTTACCGCCTGCGCCACGAGCGCGACAACAATAGGCGAAATGAAATCTAATCCTGAGCTGACGGTTTGGCCTTTTTGCGCCCTTGATGACAAAAGATTCTTGGCGGCAAAAATTGGCACTTGGCAGACGACCTTGGCAGTTTGTCAGACAGTCACAGAGAAGCCGCCTTGCTGCTGGAAATTTGCAGCAAAACCGGCTCTATTGCTACTTTTTCAGACTATTTCGACGTACATACGCAGGCTACCATGATACATACAGGCCGATAACACACAAACCTACCGTAGAAAACAGGTTGTCTGTACAGCCAAGTTATCTTACTGAGAATTTTCAGAACAGACAAGGAAGCCTGAAAATACAGGGTGTCTCATAATAAACCGTCCACCTTCCAGTGCATGTAACTCTAGAACCACACCTTACATTTTCATGCGGTTTTTTGTATTTTTTAGCAAAGGCTTCAACTAAGATGTGTACAAAATTTGAGCTTCATAGGCCAAGTGGAAGCTGCTCAAACACGTTCTTTCCCCGGCGGTCAAAAACGAGGGTTCTTCGAACTGATAGTGCCAATTAGGGGGTCTTTTGTGCATGGTCCAAACAAAATTAGCCTCGTAATGAAAAAAAGATGTTCCAAAATGTTAGAAAATGCGTATCTCATGCATTAGCCCCAGTGCCAGGGTAGCAAATGCTTGAACTGGGTATCTTGAAAGAATAAGACCGAGATTTTTCTCCATACTGAAGAAAAACGTCGATTTTGAGCTTCGAGATTCAAACCGTCGCAATTTCCGAAGTATGTGGACAAAATAATTGAAATTTTGTACGCACCTGTGTTGAAGCCTTGGCTCCAAAATAAAAGAAACCGCATGAAAATCTAAGGTGTGGTTCCAGAGTTACATGCACGGAAAGGTGGACGGTTTATTTTGAGACACTCTGTACTTCAATCCTGCAAAAGAGGTATATATAGGTACTGGATAGCTAGCCGAGTTTTCGAACTAATCATAAGAACCATTTACTTATAGGCCTACGTGATAGGCATAAAAGCATGCATTCAAAAAGGAAACGGTCTAAAATTTCCTTCCTTTCACGACGGGGCAGCAATTCACCAACAAGCTAAGGGATAACACGACAGACCTGGCCGAATAAATCGTCCGCATTCTTGGGTGGTACGCGCATGCGCAGCGCAGCATATCATATACATACCGTATTTACCGGTGCATAGCCCCAATTGAGAGGTCCCATATGGGGGTATGCATAGGGGGGTTATGCATTGGGGGGTTATGCATTGGGGGGTTATGCATGGGGCATATTTTGTTTTTGAGAGGTGCGCAGAGGCATATTTTGTAGGTCAAAAGCACGAGCTTTAGGGCATAATTGAGGTCAAAACAGGGTTATTCTCGTACAATACACCTCCAAGCAGGCGGGAGTGACAATGGGTACCATATGACCAGCTTACTATTTATTTTTTTGCTAGGTACACTACGTTGTAGAGTGCTTCTTTGGAAATGTACCTTGGACCCTTCTTTATGGTCCAGCAGCCGTTTTCCAAACATATTGAGCCTTCCGCATTACGTTGCTGACCAGTTTAAAATTTAACCCCTCCTGTATGCTGAGATATAGCTGCTGGTAGGCCCAAATTGCCCCTCACGTGCCCGCCACTTTTTTCAAAAGTTCTTACCATCATTCTACTCCATTTTCTTCACAGATTTCGATTTGGGGCATGCGCCTCCGATATTTTGATGAATACACCATGATATAGACCAAACAGGGGTAATTTTGGCTAATTTGATCATTTTCGTCAATTTTGGCGGTGTATTTATCAAAATATCGGAGGGGCATGCCCTAAACCGAAATCAGCGAAAAAAATGGAGTAGAATGATGTTAAGAACTTTTGAAAAAAGTGGCGGGCACGTGAGGGGCAAATTGGGCCTACCAACAGCCATATCTCAGCATACAGGAGGGGTTAAATTTTGAACTGGTCAGCAACGTAATGCGGAAGGCGCAATATGTTTGGAAAACGGCTGCTGGACCATAAAAAAGGTGTCCAAGGTACATTTCCAAAGAAGCACTCTACAACGTAGTGTACCTAGCAAAAAAATAAATAGTACATAGGTAGGTTCAGGTACTGTACTGTACATATGGGGGTATGCATAGGGGGGTTACCGTATTTACCGGTAGATAACCCCCCCAATGCATAACCCCCCCCAATGCATACCCCCATATTGGAAAAACATAAAAAGTGCCCAATGCCTAACCCCCCACTTTGAATACCCCAATATTTACTGTACAGTACCTGAACCTACCTATGTAAGCTGGTCATAAGCTACCCATAGCCACTCCCACACCAAGCTAAGATGCCTATAAGCCTTCTTGGGGGTGTATTGTACTAGAATAACCCTGTGTTGACCTCAATTATGCCCTACAACACGTGCTTTTGACCTAAAAAATATGCCTCTGCGCACCTCTCAAAAACATAAAAAATGCCCCATGCATAACCCCCCCCCCAATGCATAACCCCCCCCCTATGCATACCCCCATATGGGACCTCTCAATTTTTGCATACCCCCATGGGGCTATGCACCGGTAAATACGGTATGCATTGGGCATTTTTTATGTTTTGCCGATATGGGGCTATGCATTGGGGGGGGGGGGGGGGGGGTTATGCATTGGGGGGAGGGGGGTTATGCACTGGTAAATACGGTACGACCTAAACCTCAGTACGTATGAACGTAGACGTGTTACATACATATAGCACGTACTCGTTGCGTACACTTAGCACAAAGACAGAACTCCAAAAATCGACGGTCCCTTTTTGGGTCGGGAAGCTTGAGATCGTGACAAAAAGTGTTCGTTGGGTTGGGCGAAAAATCTAGCTTTTCTTCTTTTCTTCCCTTCTGGCCGTCTAATGCTTGCTGCTTTCGGTAATTTACGTTCGGCAACCAAACAACCAACAAACAACCAAACGGCAAACAACCAAAAGCGTGGACCTCTTGAAAGTGGCTCCGCCAAAATGACATACATGTATTATCAACTTGATGAGCTGGCTTAGCTTAGGCTAAGGCTTAGGTTTTCAAATATACAGGGTGTCTCATAATAAACCATCCACCTTCCCATGCATGTAACTATGGAACCACACCATAGATTTTAATGCGGTTTTTTGTATTTTGTAGGCAAGGCTTCAACTGAGATGTATACAAAATTTTAGCTTCCTAGGCCCAGTGGAAGCTGCTCAAACACCTTTTTGCTCCAGCGGTCAAAAACACGGTTTTTCAAACTGGTAGTGCCGATTTAGGGATAATTCTGCGCAGGACGTTATAATAAAATTAGCCTCGTAATGAAGAAAGATGTCTAAAAATGCTAGGAAATGTGTATCTCATGCATTATCCCAGTGCCAGCATAGCAAACGCATGAAACAGGGTATCTTGAAAAACTAAAACCGATATTTTCTCCATAGTAAAGGAAAACGTCGATTTTGAGCTTCGAGATTCAAACCGTCGTAGTCTCCGAAGTATGTGAATCACATAGTTGAAATTTTCTATACTTATTTGTTGAAGCCTTGGCTACAAAATACAAAAAACCGCATAAAAATCTAAGATGTGGTTCCAGAGTTACATGTACGGAAAGGTGGTCGGTTTATTATGAGACACTCTGTACTTAGCCTTAGGCTTAAAGGGGAACTTTGCGCGGAAAATTCGGGGTAAGGCTACACACATCATTAGATAGAGCATAAAAAATGCTGCAAAACGCACCAAGTCCCATCCCGCTACGTTGCGTCATTCTTGAGTTACAGGCAACATACTGATCAGTGAGCCAGAAACTCAGCTTGAGAGCACGTAGCTCGCTAACCATTGCACCGATCGGAATAATTTTTCTACCACCGTGTGCTCCGTTTGGTGTTCTACCTTTTTGTTGTATAAAGTTTTGCTGTATCTTCACTGCCTGTGGAATGGGAAGCAAAAAAACGTGTGTCGTTGCGCAGTTTAGCTCATATTTTGTCGAAATATGTGCTAAACTGCGCAACGACACACGTTTTTTGGCTTCCCATTCCACAGGCAGTGAAGATACAGCGAAACGTTATACAACAAAAAGGTAGAACACCAAACGGAGCACACGGTGGTAGAAAAATTATTCCGATCGGTGCAATGGTTAGCGAGCTACGTGCTCTCAAGCTGAGTTTCTGGCTCACTGATCAGTATGTTGCCTGTAACTCAAGAATGACGCAACATAGAGGGATGGGACTTGGTGCGTTTTGCAGCATTTTTTATGCTCTATCTAATGATGTGTGTAGCCTTACCCCGAATTTTCCGCGCAAAGTTCCCCTTTAA
The DNA here is from genome assembly GCA_030247985.1 of Epsilonema sp. ZAB3_2. NCBI lineage: Eukaryota > Metazoa > Nematoda > Chromadorea > Desmodorida > Epsilonematidae > Epsilonema > Epsilonema sp. ZAB3_2. The sequence continues at coordinate 24,530 of JASAMW010001886.1, read as the reverse complement.
CACATTCCGTGATATTTCATCATTGTTGGCAACAAGTCATTCAGCTGTTGGTTTTTTTGTCGGTTTGGTGTCCGTTCATCAACAAACCCACAACAAAACAACAACACCCATATATTATTCCACCAGCAATTGTTGCCAACAATGACACCAGATCTCGGTATGTGTTAATTCCTCCCGGGATTCAAAGTCTCCGTGGTTAACTGGTTGCGCAACTGATGCCAACCGACATATGGAGCAGTTGTACAACAGACATCAACTAACATACAGTGGTTGTGCAACTGATGCCAACCGCAAAGAAAGGAAAAGAAGAAGAAGAAAGGTTATCTTTATTTTATTTAGGCCTATCTTTGTTTTTATTTTGTTTTATTTTTATTTATCTTTATTTACTTTTGTTTATCTTTGTTTTATTCCTTATTCACTTCGTTTCAGCATCAAGAAAGAAATATTCCTGCACTTTCTTTCTTCTTTTCTTTTCTTCACGGTTGGCATTGGTTCCACAACCACTATATGTCGGTTGATGTCTGTTGTACAACTGCTCCTTATGTCGGTTGGCGTCGGTTACGCAACCAGTTGACCACGGAGACTTTGAATCCTGGGAGGAGTTAAGCATAGCCTAAGTATATTTGAAAATTCCAACTTTAGAGGACATCGATGCTGGCCTAAGCCTCAGCCTCAGCCTAAGCTTTAGCCTAAGCTAAGCCAGCTCATCAAGTTGATAATACATGTATGTCATTTTGGCGGAGCTATTTTGAAGAGGTCCACACTTTTGGTTGTTGGTTGTTTGGTTGCCGAACGTAAATGACCCTGCTTTCGGGGCAACGACGAAAACACGCAGGCGCAGGCGCAGGACGCAGCTTTTGGAAAAGGCGCAGGCGACGAAATGGCGCAGGATTTTTCGAACTACAAAACCTATGTACTCAGAACGTTAGACCCATCAGCAAAAAAACCGAATTGCATTTTGCTGCAAGAATTGGACACGAAACAATATAATATGGCATTGGAAGAGCTTGATTTTCATTTCTCGCAGGAGAGTTCAGCTGCAACTACACATTTTCGTATAGCACCTGTATCGGGAAGAATGGTGTGGTGAGGGTGCCTAGAACCTAGCGGGTGACGGATGGCAAGTGGCGCTGCATATGCGGGTACATATAGCAGGCACTTGCGATGGAACTCTTGTCTGGCGGCATAGCTCTCAATCGGTAGAGCATTGGCATGGCAAGCCGAAGGTTGCGGGTTCGAGCCCAGCTGCCCCGGAGAGTTTTCCTTTCCTTAGGAATTGGGACTTCCATTCACCTCGCGACAAATGGGCTACGTAGTGAACAGAAACGTGGAGACATTGTCCCCTTTTTTGCCCCTTTATAATGGGGCCCTTTTTGCCCTTCCTTTAGGTTTCATAAAACCCTTTATAAAGGTTTCATAAAACCCAATAAATAGGGGAAAATAAAAATCGGGGATTGAAAAACCTGCATTATAAAGGGGCGAAAAAGGGGACAAATGTCTCCACGTTTCTGTTCACTACATAGCCCATTCTTCCCAATACAGGTGTTATATATTTTTGGTATTGACAAAGCCATTCTATTGGTTTTTATGAAACCATTGCATTTACAAAACCAACGGTTTACTCAGCAATGGTTTTCCCCCCAATTGCCCCAAACCAATGGTTTGCCCCAATATAATGACAACTGCCACTTGCATGCACAATTTGTCCGCTGTGGTACTGCGACGAAACAATCGGGTGCCATCTCTACCAAATGAAGTAGATGTGACCCACGACGAAAATGTGTAGTTTCACCTGAACTCTCCTGTGAGAAATGAAAAACAAGCGAGACGTGGAATTGGCCTTTGCCATCGACATCTGCCAACAGCATATCTATTGTTTCTTGTCCAACTCTTGCAGCGAAATGCTATTCTAACTGATCTTCTAGCTGATGGGTCGAACGTTATGAGTTCTACGATTTTGTAGTTCAAAAAATCCTGCGCCGTTTCGTCGCCTGCGCCTTTTCCAAAAGCTGCGTCCTGCGCCTGCGCCTGCGTGTTTTCGTCGTTGCCGCTTTCGGCGTATCCAAGTTTGACCCACCTGACAAGATGTGCAGTTTGCTGTGATCCGAAACAGAGTCACGAGACCCAAACGTTACGGAAGGTGGCGAAAACAAAGATGACAACGCAACTATTGCTTAGTCGTCTTTGTTTTCGCTATCGTAACGTTTGGGTTTCGCCTCGCGGTCACAGCAAACTGTACATTTTTGAGATGGGTCAAATCTGGAATTGTGCGTCGTCTTATCTTAATGTACAGGCCCCACCCAACAATATTTCATCCGAATGTAACGCTTTTTTTGCTCAATGTGTTGGTGGGTACTTTGTCAAGAGACAAGAGAGAAAAAGCGAAAAAAAGAAAGAAATTAGGAAAATAGTGTTGAAATCAGCGGATAAAAGAAACATCAATCTTTGTGTGGAGAGCCAGGGAAGGAAAGAAGTTGAGTGCTCGGACCTTACCGATTCCCTGGTCTAGCGAAACATTATGGTACGAATTTTCCACATTTCTCGCTTTGTTTATCCTTTATGCTGATGTGGCTTGTTACTTTTTGGCAGGCTCTTGTTTCTGGCATATTTTAGACGGAACCATCAGCCGCCGAGCAAGCTGAATTGAAGAAGCGTAGGACTTTTCGCAAGTTCTCTTACCGCGGCGTGGATTTAGATCAGTTGCTGGACATGAACCAGTAATATTGACACAGAAAAGCTTGGTCTATCCAGGCATTTCCCATCATGACGCTCAGGCACAATTTGTGTTCCATTCAACCTGGTCCCGAAGCGAACCGCAACGCGCGCGTCTTCGTTTTTACTATGTACGTAACGTTCCGTAATTTGTTACGCGTTTTCGTTCGCTTCGAGACTAGGTTTAATGGAACACAAATTGTGCCTGAGCATCATGATGGGAGAAAGGCGGATTGTGCTGGATGGCATGCTTGCCCTCAGAGTGATGGCTCATTCACATAGTAGGCATGCGCTGGGCGTACGCTGTGCGTACGCTCGGCTTGTCCGTGACTCGGCGATGCAAAGGCATTGACAAGCATGAATGGGCGGCGTACGCCAAGCGCATTTCTCCCCAATGTGAATTAGCCTTGAGCGAAGATGGGGATTTCTATGTTTTTTTTTCAGCAAGCAACTGGCTCCATTGTTGCCGTGCCGCATTCGTCGCGTGTTGAACAAAGGTCTGAAAAATAACCAGAAGACCTTTCTCAAGCGCCTCAGAAAGGCGAAAAAGGTAGACCTATTTCAAATAAGTTCCGTTTGACTACGCAAAATTTTGTATGTACAGTAACAAGTAACGGTCACTGTTGCTATGGACGATATGCGGTAACGCAATTGGGTCGGTCGATGGCGACCCCGCGGTATTTTGTGAAAGTTTGGATCGGTGCCTGGGGGGGGGGGGGGTTTGACGACCTTGTTCAATTATCTGGGAGCGGAAAAGGAGCGAGTGAAAAGAAGAATTTACAACAAATGATGTCGACGACCCCGTAGGCACCGATTCAAACTTTTACTAAATGCCGCAGGGTCGCTATCGACCAACCCAATCGCGTTACCGCATATGGTAAATAGGAGTCAGGTATATTTCCCTCCCTACGCGAACGCGATCAAGATCGTGTTTTTTTGCGGGCGTTTTATGGTGCCATGCTTCAATCAAAAAAGCATGAAAGCTTCGTCAACTTTTTGTGTGAAACTTTGTTCTTTTTTCCTTCCAGGAGTGTCCTGCCTTGGAGAAGCCTGCAGTAGTGAAGACGCATATGCGCAACATGATCATCCTTCCAGAAATGGTTGGTAACATGGTGGGCATCTACCAGGGGAAAACGTTCAATCAGGTGGAAATCAAGGTACCGCTAAAATTGGTTTTAGAATCTCTGTCTGCGTTGCTACGTATGCGCGAGTAGAGTTGTTACGCAGCACATTTCTGTTGAAGGGCGTGTTGCGAGGGTGTGGTGTTGCCCGGCGTTTACGGAGCTGTCATGGCGCTTTCACCAGACGCCCGTCTGTCCGTTAGTCAACCCATAAGTGTTCGTCCGTCCGTCAACCCATATGGGTTGACGAACGGACGGACGTCCGTTACGGACGTCTGGTGAACGCGCATCACACGATAAGAAAAGAGACCACTGCTACACGTGCTTTTACGTGCTCATTAATTATGTACGTACAATGTTCCCACCTGTTTTGCAGCCGGAAATGATCGGTTACTATCTGGGTGAATTCAGCATCACGTACAAGCCGATCAGACACGGCAGACCCGGCATTGGAGCCACTCACTCGAGTAGATTCATCCCGCTCAAGTGAAGAAATATTCATATCGCTTTTGCATATTGCAAGATGTGACCGAAGATTGAGCGATAGAAAAAAGTTGTTTATTGTTGCTGAACATCTCTGAATGAAGGGCGAATGAATGAATAGTGGCTCGTTGTTGAAATAAAAGTGGTTTCTGATGGATCAGTTGTTGTGAGTTTGGTTGCATGTTGGGTTTAAGGGCGCATCACGCCATGTGGCTTCTTTCTTTTACATGTTTCTATTGGTCTGTCAAGAATCCCTGCACCTCAGATATGCTTCTCCAGGTCTCATGATGTGGTATTGTGAGGGCTCTTTGTAACTTGGGTTTTGCTGGATAGCTGTTGCAGAAGAACGAATTTTATTCTGCTCATTTTATCGATCAAATGGCGGAGGTGCGTTATTCTTGGTTGGATAGTGGCAACTGTTACCGCTCCAGATGTTTGACTGTTGGAACTAGTGTTGAAGATATCGATAAGTCAGACGACAAAGCATTGATTGTCGTTATCCCAGGTATGGTCGTTATTCCATTCATTCATACTCATACCCAACGTCCGTGTGATACTGTAGCCTGCGTACAGTGTTATGGGATAAAATCAGTTAACCCCCTCCATAATCTCAGATGGCCGACTGGCCGCATACACCCCTTGCGGTCACCCTGCGGGCGTGGCCGCCCATAGCCGTGGGGTGGCTGCGGCCAGAAAACAGTGGCCATGGCCGTAGCCGGGATGGCCGCAAGGAGTGTATGCGGCCAGGCGGCCATCTGAGACTATGGACAGGTTAAAACCTGTTTTACTATCGTGTTCTTTTGCAGGAAACCCTGGCGTTGACGAATTTTACGAGGCGTTCGCAGTGGCATTGCACGAGCGATGCGGCTTGCCAGTCTGGGTTCTCTCCCATCTTAACCATGTCCTGGATCCCCGCTCACCAGCAGACCAACACACCAATACAGTGTTGCTGCATGGGCAAATCCAGCATAAATTGGCTCTGCTTCGCACCTTTGTCCCATCCTCGATTCCACTCTATCTGGTGGGTCATTCCATCGGTTGCTACATAATCTTGAAGCTGTTGAATGAGCTTCAGGATGCTGAAGGTTTAACCGTGCGCCGCTCCTTTCTCCTATTTCCCACCGTAGAACGCATGGCCGACACCCCTAATGGGAAGCGGTTCAACCGATTGGCACCCTTCTTTCCTCTTTTACTCGCCCTGTTGCGTCTCATCTTATGGATTCTGCCATCGTGGGCGAAGGAGCGGATAGTATCGGTAAGTTAGTACTACACATACGTATGTGCTGTAGTGCTTTGCTATGTATGTTCCCAGTTGTAACCTTTGAACATTTTTGAAAAGGCTTTCTGACTGACCACAAAGTTTTAGAGTATAAATGGGGTAAACCCGGCCATGGGAAAATCCGGCCACTTTAGCTTTAGAGCTGTATATCTCAGCAAGCAAGCAAGCACCATTGGACCGATTGAGACCAATGGTATATCAATCGATTCCTTGAACCCTCCTCTTTCAAATAAGCTAGTATTTGGTTCATCTTGCTGAAACAGCAACTTCACAGGAGCTTGGGTGGCCGGGTTTACCCCACAGCAGCCTACTTTTTTCGTTCAGAAAGCCCTTGGTTCTACCTCTTCTACCTCCACTCACATCCCAGCTTGCGTGCATTCTGCAACTATGAGCTTATGCCATGCTGGCTTATTGGCAAACTCTCTGTATTTGGCTAAGGATGAACTGAAATTGGTCGGACCGTTGGACAGTGAATTAGTAGGGCGGCACGCATCAAAGCTTATGTTTTACTACGGCGCAAAAGATGACTGGTGCCCCTTGGAATTCGGTAAGGAAATGTGCAAGAATTTTCCTGCTGCTCAAATTTGCTTCTGTGAGCAGAATTGTGATCCGCCTTTGTGATAAGGTCGAGTGATGTCATGGCTAAGGTGATAGGTGACATGGTACGTACTACTGCGCATACCTCTGAGACGGAACACGGGCTAGAATAATTTATTTTGATTTCCCTTGTGTCTTGTGGAAATAAAATCACAGCTAAATTTCAATTTCGCAGTGCGCTGTTGGCATTAAACTCATGCATGCAGCCAGTACCTATGCAATGCACCGATAATGCACTTTGCACCATGTGTTCATGCGCATTGTTGCGAGTCATGCGCACTCACATTTTGAGTCTCTTTATGCCTCCTGGATGTCGGTGTCGTGAAATTTCAGTAGCTTCTCTTTCCGACGGGACAAGGACAACGAGAAAGATCTATCCATCTATCTCCCATACATACCCGTCCGTCTGTCCTTGAATTTTTGCATCTGCCGACTCTCCCACTGCTACTGTGGGTTGGGTCGTTGTTTTGTCTTGCGCCACGTTTTAGGTGCAGTCTGAGGTCTTCAAAGAGTCGGTTCCATTATTCCGGTCATTGAAAGCAAATGATAAATTCGATGCAGGGAGTACATTACAATATATGCGCCTGGAACAAGCTGGGTATAGGCGATTTGGGTTCGGTGCCCTGGTGGCCCAATACTTTGACGTAATTTATGCATAAGCATCCTGTCAACAACTACGCACTGTGAACATATCCAGTTTTCTGAATAATCATGCCTTCTCGTTGTTTGTCCACTGGGTTACTACTGCAACTGCACAACAACGCAGTAAAGTAGGTACGTGTAGTGTGTACGTAACGTACAATACGTACCACCAGTACCAGACCGCCAACAGCTTCTTCGCGACAACGTGGTGATTTATTATTTATTAATGCTAAAGTTAAGTGTGAAAATTCTGACTTAAATAAAATAGGTACTGTACTACTTCGATGACTCACTATGAATCATGCGTCGCGGTGGCAACATGCATGACCGGGGCGCAATAAATGGATCTGTTTGACTTGAAATAATAGTACATTTTACTTTAATTATAATTTTTCCCCAAACTACAGACGTCCAGTCATTGGTTGAGTATTATTCAATAGCCCCAACCTATTTATTCTACGCCTATTTATTTATTTACTTATTTATTTATTTTCTTGCTTCATTCTTCACTTTCATTATGTCTGTGCGTGGTAGCCATTGGGGCAGGGGCAGGCATAGGGGTGCTGGCAACTTTTTACTTCCTGCCTGCTCACCTAGTAGGTATCGATCGAAAACAATCAATTTTCTTAAATAATATTAGCTCTGCTGGGCTTGTGTTCAAGCTACCTCTGCCCATGTCCGAACTAGCGACTAGTTACAGCTTGTGAATAAAACGCTCTCAGTTATTGTACTAAATGAGTCTTGGATCTTGCCTTGTGCCCTGCATGATGAAGGTTCAACTAGTGAGTCATTTCATAGGCATTTTCCTTATAAAGCAGCTATTATTTTCAGACAGTCTACCTTATACTTGCTCGCTTCAGCCATGGCTAGTGACTACAACCTGTTGGTAACTGAAGATGTGCTGCAGGAGGAAAAGGACAATCTTAATCTTCCCTCCAACACCACCACCGATTTGCCGAATGAAAAAATGAGCCATTCGTCCAACTTTGCAACGATCCGCAATAAACTTTGCCAACTGATCGCACCCGTCTAAACTTGCCGATCACACTACGATCCCGCCGATAAATTCCTATCAATGGACGCTACGAATCACACTGAATTGTCCCATCGTGCAATCAGAAACAAGAAGCTAAGGAAACAACTGCGATAAGCCAAAACAAAAGACAGTGATGGTGAAGACGATGGAAATTGCTCCCGCAGGTGTATCGAGACACCCGACCTCTCAGCTTCACTCGGAAAAAGCTGGACAAGACCCCCTTTGACAGTAGCGATGGGGGAAGATACCGATGGTGCAGCGGTCACCGTAGGAAGAAACTAGATTACCAAATCCCAAACTACTCTGCTGTGCGGCTTGCTCAGCTTGCTGGGCGTCGGAGTGCAGTGGGGGCGCGTTGCTCCGTCCGAGTGAATCCTCCAGTTTCCAGGTGGATGGAAGTGGACAAATCGGGCTGATTTTTAGCGGTCTCTCCGCCATCCTGCTCGTTATAGGTAAGCAGGGTAGCACGGGGAAAAGCCGGCAGGGGGTTAACCTCACTCAGGTTTTTTTCTCGCTACGTACCTGTGAACGTCGTACTGACAGTTGTAATGCTGGCAAAAGGCTCAGCGGTCCACTTTCTGCGCTAAGCGCTAGTGTGTACGTACTGAGTACGTACAGTACAGTTCGATTGATCATTAGCGTCTCGCATACGATTTTGTTTTTAAGAACCTAATGGGTTTGACGAGTCTCCGCCGCGCACCAGACGTCCGAATGTCCCGTCCATTCGTCCCCTATATTCCGTCCGCGTCAACCCAACCCCCTTGACGTCGATTACGGTCGTTGTGAACGCGGCAGCACTCAGCCACAATGTGATGTCCTTCTGTTTCAGACAGACCGCGGCACGGGCACACTCACCTTCCTTGTGGCAGCCTGCTGGTCTGCCTTCCGTCCTCTGCCCTGCCGCGGGCGCGCTGCGCACCCCCTTGAGAGCACGACGGCCGGGCCTGTACGCGCTGCTTCGGTCTGCCCTGTGTCCGTCGTCCCTATCCCACTTCTCACTCCTGCAAGATTTCGCTCAGTCTCCATTTGACAAGCATCGACTTCGACTCTCCTTGGACTGGCCAGCTGTTCTGGTGCGATCACAGCCTGTGGATTGGCATTGAAACGATCTTCCTTAGCCATTTTACGGCAGGAGGGGGAACCTGGCCTGGAGTTAAATCATGCGCCTTCTTATCGTGCGCCACTGAAAGTCAAGCCATTCTGGTGGCCAGATTTTTTCTTGTTACCCCCTCTCTCTCAAATGGCCCCTGTGCGTCATACATCCCGGGAACCAACTACGCCATGACCCTTTTTTCTGGCCGCGCCCCTCACGGCAATGGGCGGCCCGGCCCCCCTGGGCCGATGGTGCTGGGCCGGCGGCCTCTGAGTTAGAAGGGGTTATCCGGCCGGGTTCGCCAGCACCCTCTTTTTGCAGGGAAAGAACTGTTCTGCCTCCGCAGCGAAGTATTGGCGCATGTTGGTGATCGCGGTGCTGGCTCTCAAGTGGCAACGTCCAAGGCAATCACCTCTTGGTCGCGCCGCATATTGAACGGCGCTAGCTTTCTTCTAGCCACATTCTTCTCTTCTCGACCTCTGACTCATTTACTTCTTTGAATCCTCATCCAGCGTCTAGTTATCCTTGATCTACGCTTCGCCCTTGCACACTGCTCTTTTTTCTACCTACTGAGATGATTTCCCATCTCCCTCATCTTTTGCTTTCCAGCAGTAGACATCTAAATACATTTCTTTACATTATACACTCGCCCATTTGTGGGCGGGTACGGGACCGAAACCCAACATCCGGTGTACCTACCCAAGGTTTTTATCCTCCGACAACCTCCCAAAACTCTGGTTTTGGTCAACCGACCTCCAAACCTTTTTTCCACCCTCCCCCCTACCCCCCCCCGTGCTCCCGCTGCTCTCGCCTTTTTTTTTCTCTATTTCCCCACTCCCTCGCTGTCTCCTCTCGCACCCTGGGCGGTCTCTCTACCCCTATACCGTGTCAAAGGAAAGAGAGCCAGGGGGAAACCGAGCGAAGGATGATGAGGGTAAAGGGGGGATCTGCAAAGAAATTTGTGAAAGGGAAGACCTTTACGTTTTCATAGATTTCTTAATGCATTTACCAGCTACGTAAAAATGTTTCTTCTTTCATTCTAACCCTACGTTTCAGAGGAGTCGATCATGCTTTAGGTGAAGCAGGAACAGCGAGATAAAAGCGTGAAATCGGCAAAAAGGGTGCAAAACGCGCTTGCTCCGTCACATAAGCAAGATCGACTTATACAGAACTGTAGAACCATTTACAGTATGTTGCAGTAACGCTTTCAAAAATCTCCAAAAATCTTGCCTCCCCGTGCAAATTTCTTGCCAGATCCCCCTTTAAAAGGCTGGAGCCGCTATCGCACCGTAGCTGGTTTCTGTGTGTCGTGTTGGAATTGGCGAACAGGTAAATGGCGGGGAGAGGGCGAGATGCGCCAGGCAGAGGTGACGGTGAGAAGCATGGCCGATCCCATTTTGATGCAACCATAGCAGAAGATCCAGACGTGGTGATGAAAGCGGCAGCGGGCTGATGCAATTGTGAGAAGAGGGCGCTGGGCGATTTCCAACATGGCGTACAAGACGCCGATCACAACCTGGCTATAGCTGGCGATAATGAAGAGACGCCTTGAACCCTCCAGGAGACTGTCGAGACGGAAGATCCTATCGCCTGCAGTGCAAGAAAGTGGGCGGCTGTACGTACATAACATACTGCATGTACACATACACAATTATTTACAGCAGCTTCACGCATGTAGCCAAGCCATGCAGTAGTATCATAGCTACCTAGTACCTACCTACATACACACTCAAACGTGAAAGTACGTTAGTATGCGTGCTAGTGGTGGGACGGGTAGGGCAAAAAAGGTTTTGGGTAGGTTTTCGGTTAGTACCCAAAAAACCTCTCAGAGTTTTGGGCAGGTTGTCGGTAAATTTGGATAAAAACCTTTGGGTACGGTACACCGGATGTCTTGGGTTTCGGTCCCGTTACCCGTCCCACCACTAATGCGTGCGCACCTGTGTATAACTGTACACAGCAAATGTATTTTAGTATGTCTCTACCTGCTGCGAAATGCACAAATTTGATGAGAGAGTAGATGGCGAACATCATCTCCAGTAGGTAGAAAAAACAGAGCAGTGTGCACAGGGCGAAGCGTAGATCAAAGGATGACTCTAGCACGCTGGATGAGGATTCCAACACGAAGTAAATGATGCTCAGAGGTCGAGAAGAGAAGAATGTGGCTAGAAGAAAGCTAGCGCCGTTCAATACTGCGGCGCTGACCAACAGAGGTTGATTGCCTTTGGACGTTGCCATCATTTGGATGTAGCCAGCAACCGCGATCACCATACCATGCGCCAATACTTCGCTGGTCGGTAAGGCATGGAAATCGACGTTCTTTCCCTGCAAAAAGTAAGGGTGCTGTGGCGTAACCCCGGCCGGATTAACCCCTTCCGTAATCTCAGATGGCCGCCTGGCCGCATGCACCCATTGCGGCCACATGGGGGGCCGTGGCCGCCCATTGCCGTGAGGTGGCTGCGGCCAGAAAAAAGTGGTCATGGCCGTAGTCTGGGTTGCCGCAAGGGATGTACTGTACGCGACCAGGCGGCCATTTGAGAGTATGGAGGGGGTTAACAAGAAATGTAAATCTGGCCACCATAGAATGGCTTGACTTTCAGTGGCGCACCGTACAGTAACTGAAGGCGGCATGAATTTTAACTCCATGGCCAGGTTTACCCCCGTTTCCCTGCCGTTAAAAATGGCTTACATGGAAGATCGTTTCAATGCCAATCCACCAGGCTGTGATCAGCAAACCCAGAATCAGCTGGCCCAGTCCCAACATGGAGAGTCGAAGTCGATGCTTGTCAATATGGAGACTGTAGCCGAAATTCTTGCCAGTGATGTGCAGACAGTGGCGATAGGTGACGACGGACACCCCAGTGGCGGCCAGACCCAAGAACAGCAGCGCCAAGTTCACATTTCCCATGGCAACCGCAGCTGCCAGCTGCTGCTCATGATGGTCTTCTCCAAGGTGAGTGTGCGCCACATGGTACGCGGCATCCTTGCGGCGAAAGCACAGGGTCACGATGTGAACGATGAAAGTGCAGAAACCCATGCAGGCTGCCACTAGAGAGAAGGTGAGTGTGCCAACGATGGCCGTCATGGTCTGTCTGTAAAACAGAATAGGACATTTCACATTGTGGCTGGGAGTTGCTGCCGCGTTCATCAGACGACCGTAAATCCGTACGTCAAGTGGGGTTGGGTTGACGACGGACGGATATATATGGGTTGACGAATGGACGGACGGATTTGCGGACGTCTGGTGAACGCGGCGTGAGACTCGTCAAACCCATTAGGTTCTTGTATAAAACATAAATCGTATGCGAGTACGCTAATGTATCAATTCGAACTGTACTGTACGTACGTACAGTACGTACACACTAGCGCTTAGCGCACTGTAAAGTTGGACCAAGCTGAGCGTCTTTTGCCAGCATTACAAACTGTCATGTACGTACGTTCACAGGTACGTAGCGGAGAAAAAAACCTGAGTTGAGGTTTAACCCCCTGCCGGCTTTTCCCCGTGCTACCCTGCTTACCTATAAACGAGCAGGATGGCGGAGAGACCGCTAAAAATCAGCACCGTATTTGTCCACTTCCATTCCACCTGGAAACTGTGACGTGATTGCAGCTGCGGACGGAGCAGAAACGACGCGACCCCGCAACTGATCACTCCGACGCCCAAGCACAAGCTGAGCAAGCCGCACAGCATGAGTAGTTTGGCAGATTTGGTGAATCGTAAGTTTCTTCCTACGGGTTTGACCGGCTGCAAACCATCGGTATCTTCCCCATCGCTACTGTCGAAATGGGTGGGATCTTGTCCAGCTTTTTCCGAAGTTGAAGCTTGAGAAGAGGTCGTGGTGTCTCGATACACCTGCGTGGAGCAATTTCCATCGTCTTCACCATCACTGTCTTTTGTTTTTGGTGCTTCATCGACAGTTGTTTCCTTAGCTTCTTGTTTCTGATTGCACGATGGGACAATTTCAGTGTGATTCGTAGCGTCCATTGATGAGGAATTTATCGGCGGGATCGTAGTGTGATCGGCAAGTTTAACGGGTGCGATCAGTTGGCAAAGTTTATCTGGCGTGATCGTTGCAAAGTTGGACGAATGGCTCATTTTTTCATTCGGCAAATCGGTGGTGGTGTTGGAGGGAAGATTAAGATTGTCCTTTTCCTCCTGCAGCACATCTTCAGTTACCAACAGGTTGTAGTCACTAGCCATGGCTGAAGCGAGCAAGTATAAGGTAGACTGTCTGAAAAATAATAGCTGCTTTATAAAGGAAAATGCCTATGAAATGACTCACTAGTTTGAACCTTCATCATGCATGGGCACGCATGAGGCAAGATCGCAAGAACTCATTTAGTACAATAACTGAGAGCGTTTTAGTTCATCAAGCTGTAACTAGTCGCTAGTTCGTAGGACATGGGGCAAGCAGGTAGCTTGAACAACAAGCCCAGCAGAGCTAATATTATTTAAGAAAATTGATTCGTGTTTCGATCGATACCTACTCAGGTGAAAGCAGGCAGGAAGTAAAAAAGTGTGCCAGGCACCCCCTTATGCCTGCCCCTGCCCCAATGGCTACCACGCAGCAGAACATAATGAAAGTGAAGAATGAAGCAAGAAAATAAATAAATAAGTAAATAAATAAATAGGCGTAAATAAATAGGTTGGGGCTATTGAATAATACTCAACCAATGACTGGACGTCTGTAGTTTGGGAAAAATTATAATTAAAGTAAAATGTACTATTATTTCAAGTCAAACAGATCCATTTATTGCGCCCCGGTCATGCAATGTTGCCACCGCGACGCATGATTCATAGTGAGTCATCGAAGTAGTACAGTACCTATTTTATTTAAGTCAGAATTTTCACACTTAACTTTAGCATTAATAAATAATAAATCACCACGTTGTCGCGAAGAAGCTGTTGGCGGTCTGGTACTGGTGGTACGTATTGTACGTTACGTACACACTACACGTACCTACTTTACTGCGTTGTTGTGCAGTTGCAGTAGTAACCCAGTGGACAAACAACGAGAAGGCATGATTATTCAGAAAACTGGATATGTTCACAGTGCGTAGTTGTTGACAGGATGCTTATGCATAAATTACGTCACAAGTATTGGACCACCAGGGCACCGAACCCAAATCGCCTATACCCAGCTTGTTCCAGGCGCATATATTGTAATGTACTCCCTGCATCGAATTTATCATTTGCTTTCAATGACCGGAATAATGGAACCGACTCTTTGAAGACCTCAGACTGCACCTAAAACGTGGCGCAAGACAAAACAACGACCCAACCCACAGTAGCAGTGGGAGAGTCGGCAGATGCAAAAATTCAAGGACAGACGGACGGGTATGTATGGGAGATAGATGGATAGATCTTTCTCGTTGTCCTTGTCCCGTCGGAAAGAGAAGCTACTGAAATTTCACGACACCGACATCCAGGAGGCATAAAGAGACTCAAAATGTGAGTGCGCATGACTCGCAACAATGCGCATGAACACATGGTGCAAAGTGCATTATCGGTGCATTGCATAGGTACTGGCTGCATGCATGAGTTTAATGCCAACAGCGCACTGCGAAATTGAAATTTAGCTGTGATTTTATTTCCACAAGACACAAGGGAAATCAAAATAAATTATTCTAGCCCGTGTTCCGTCTCAGAGGTATGCGCAGTAGTACGTACCATGTCACCTATCACCTTAGCCATGACATCACTCGACCTTATCACAAAGGCGTGATCACAATTCTGCTCACAGAAGCAAATTTGAGCAGCAGGAAAATTCTTGCACATTTCCTTACCGAATTCCAAGGGGCACCAGTCATCTTTTGCGCCGTAGTAAAACATAAGCTTTGATGCGTGCCGCCCTACTAATTCACTGTCCAACGGTCCGACCAATTTCAGTTCATCCTTAGCCAAATACAGAGAGTTTGCCAATAAGCCAGCATGGCATAAGCTCATAGTTGCAGAATGCACGCAAGCTGGGATGTGAGTGGAGGTAGAAGAGGTAGAACCAAGGGCTTTCTGAACGAAAAAAGTAGGCTGCTGTGGGGTAAACCCGGCCACCCAAGCTCCTGTGAAGTTGCTGTTTCAGCAAGATGAACCAAATACTAGCTTATTTGAAAGAGGAGGGTTCAAGGAATCGATTGATATACCATTGGTCTCAATCGGTCCAATGGTGCTTGCTTGCTTGCTGAGATATACAGCTCTAAAGCTAAAGTGGCCGGATTTTCCCATGGCCGGGTTTACCCCATTTATACTCTAAAACTTTGTGGTCAGTCAGAAAGCCTTTTCAAAAATGTTCAAAGGTTACAACTGGGAACATACATAGCAAAGCACTACAGCACATACGTATGTGTAGTACTAACTTACCGATACTATCCGCTCCTTCGCCCACGATGGCAGAATCCATAAGATGAGACGCAACAGGGCGAGTAAAAGAGGAAAGAAGGGTGCCAATCGGTTGAACCGCTTCCCATTAGGGGTGTCGGCCATGCGTTCTACGGTGGGAAATAGGAGAAAGGAGCGGCGCACGGTTAAACCTTCAGCATCCTGAAGCTCATTCAACAGCTTCAAGATTATGTAGCAACCGATGGAATGACCCACCAGATAGAGTGGAATCGAGGATGGGACAAAGGTGCGAAGCAGAGCCAATTTATGCTGGATTTGCCCATGCAGCAACACTGTATTGGTGTGTTGGTCTGCTGGTGAGCGGGGATCCAGGACATGGTTAAGATGGGAGAGAACCCAGACTGGCAAGCCGCATCGCTCGTGCAATGCCACTGCGAACGCCTCGTAAAATTCGTCAACGCCAGGGTTTCCTGCAAAAGAACACGATAGTAAAACAGGTTTTAACCTGTCCATAGTCTCAGATGGCCGCCTGGCCGCATACACTCCTTGCGGCCATCCCGGCTACGGCCATGGCCACTGTTTTCTGGCCGCAGCCACCCCACGGCTATGGGCGGCCACGCCCGCAGGGTGACCGCAAGGGGTGTATGCGGCCAGTCGGCCATCTGAGATTATGGAGGGGGTTAACTGATTTTATCCCATAACACTGTACGCAGGCTACAGTATCACACGGACGTTGGGTATGAGTATGAATGAATGGAATAACGACCATACCTGGGATAACGACAATCAATGCTTTGTCGTCTGACTTATCGATATCTTCAACACTAGTTCCAACAGTCAAACATCTGGAGCGGTAACAGTTGCCACTATCCAACCAAGAATAACGCACCTCCGCCATTTGATCGATAAAATGAGCAGAATAAAATTCGTTCTTCTGCAACAGCTATCCAGCAAAACCCAAGTTACAAAGAGCCCTCACAATACCACATCATGAGACCTGGAGAAGCATATCTGAGGTGCAGGGATTCTTGACAGACCAATAGAAACATGTAAAAGAGAGAAGACGCGCGTGGGTGCCCCCTATTCAACGCGTGCTCGTAATCTCACAAAACTGATCCATGAGACCCCTTTTTTATTTCACAACGAGCCACTATTCATTCATTCGCCCTTCATTCAGAGATGTTCAGCAACAATAAACAACTTTTTTCTATCGCTCAATCTTCGGTCACATCTTGCAATATGCAAAAGCGATATGAATATTTCTTCACTTGAGCGGGATGAATCTACTCGAGTGAGTGGCTCCAATGCCGGGTCTGCCGTGTCTGATCGGCTTGTACGTGATGCTGAATTCACCCAGATAGTAACCGATCATTTCCGGCTGCAAAACAGGTGGGAACATTGTACGTACATAATTAATGAGCACGTAAAAGCACGTGTAGCAGTGGTCTCTTTTTCTTATCGTGTGATGCGCGTTCACCAGACGTCCGTAACGGACGTCCCTCGTTCGTCAACCCATATGGGTTGACGGACGGACGAACACTTATGGGTTGACTAACGGACAGACGGGCGTCTGGTGAAAGCGCCATGACAGCTCCGTAAACGCCGGGCAACACCACACCCTCGCAACACGCCCTTCAACAGAAATGTGCTGCGTAACAACTCTACTCGCGCATACGTAGCAACGCAGACAGAGATTCTAAAACCAATTTTAGCGGTACCTTGATTTCCACCTGATTGAACGTTTTCCCCTGGTAGATGCCCACCATGTTACCAACCATTTCTGGAAGGATGATCATGTTGCGCATATGCGTCTTCACTACTGCAGGCTTCTCCAAGGCAGGACACTCCTGGAAGGAAAAAAGAACAAAGTTTCACACAAAAAGTTGACGAAGCTTTCATGCTTTTTTGATTGAAGCATGGCACCATAAAACGCCCGCAAAAAAACACGATCTTGATCGCGTTCGCGTAGGGAGGGAAATATACCTGACTCCTATTTACCATATGCGGTAACGCGATTGGGCTGGTCAATAGCGACCCTGCGGCATTTAGTAAAAGTTTGAAATGGTGCCTACGGGGTCGTCGACATCATTTGTTGTAAATTCTTCTTTTCACTCGCTCCTTTTCCGCTCCCAGATAATTGAACAAGGTCGACCACCCCCCCCCCCCCCCAGGCACCGATCCAAACTTTCACAAAATACCGCGGGGTCGCCATCGACCGACCCAATTGCGTTACCGCATATCGTCCATAGCAACAGTGACCGTTACTTGTTACTGTACATACAAAATTTTGCGTAGTCAAACGGAACTTATTTGAAATAGGTCTACCTTTTTCGCCTTTCTGAGGCGCTTGAAAAGGTCTTTTGGTTATTTTTCAGACCTTTGTTCAACACGCGACGAATGCGGCACGGCAACAATGGAGCCAGTTGCTTGCTGAAAAAAACATAGAAGTCCCCATCTTCGCTCAAGGCTAATCCATTGGGGAGAAATGCGCTTGGCGTAAGCCGCCCATTCATGCTTGTCAATCCCTTTGCATCGCCGAGTCACGGACAAGCCGAGCGTACGCACAGCGTACGCCCAGCGCGTGCCTACTATGTCAATGAGCCCCTCACTCTGAGGGCAAGCATGCCATCCAGCACAATCCGCCTTTCTCCCATCATGATGCTCAGGCACAATTTGTGCTCCATTAAACCTAGTCTCGAAGCGAACGAAAACGCGTAACAAATTACGGAACGTTACGTACATAGTAAAAACGAAGACGCGCGCGTTGCGGTTCGCTTCGGGACCAGGTTGAATGGAACACAAATTGTGCCTGAGCGTCATGCGCGGAAATGCCTGGATAGACCAAGCTTTTCTGTGTCAATATTACTGGTTCATGTCCAGCAACTGATTTGCAAATCCACGCCGCGGTCAGACTACGGGGGTAAAGTCCTACGCTTCTTCAATTCAGCTTGCTCGGCGGCTGATGGTTCCGTCTAAAATATGCAGGAAACAAGAGCCTGCCAAAAAGTAACGAGCCACATCAGCATAAAGGATAAACAAAGCGGGAGAATGTGGAAAATTCGTACCATAATGTTTCGCTAGACCAGGGAATCGGGTAAGGTCCAGAGCACTCAACTTCTTTCCTTCCCTGGCTCTCCACACAAAGATTGATGTTTCTTTTATCCGCTGGATTTCAACACTATTTTCCTAATTTCTTTCTTTTTTTCGCTTTTTCTCTCTTGTCTCTTGACAAAGTACCCCACCAACCCATTGAGCAAAAAAAGCGTTACATTCGGATGAAATATTGTTTGGTGGGGCCTGTACATTAAGATAAGACGACGCACAATTCCAAGCAGATTTGACCCATCTCAAAAATGTTAAGTTCGCTGTGACCGCGAGGCGAAACCCCAAACGTTACAATAGCGAAAACAAAGACGACTTAACAATCGTTGCGTTGTCATCTTTGTTTTCGCCACCTTCCGTAACGTTTGGGTCTCGTGACTCTGTTCGGGATCACAGCAAACTGCGCGTCTTGTCAGGTGGTGATGGCAAAGTTTGATCACGCCGAAAGCGGCAACGACGAGAACACGCAGGCGCAGGCGCAGGACGCAGCTTTTGGAAAAGGCGCAGGCGACGAAACAGCCGAGGACTTTTTGAACTACAAAATCGTAGAACTCATAACGTTCAACCCATGCGGCTAGAAGATCAGTTCGATTGTGCATGGCTTTCCGCTGCAAGAGTTGGACAAGAAACAATCGATCTGCTCTTGGCAGATGTCAATGGCAAAGGCCAATTCCACGTCTCGCTTGTTTTTCATTTCTCACAGGAGAGTTCAGGTGAAACTACTCACATTTTCGTCGTGGGTCACATCTACTTCATTTGGTAGAGATGGCACCCGATTGTTTCGTCGCAGTACCACAGCGGACAGATTGTGCATGCAAGTGGCAGTTGGGGTTGTCGGCCGGCAAACCATTGGTTTCGGGGCAATTGGGGGGGGAACGACTTGCTGAGTGAACCGTTACCTTTTCTAGATGTTGATGGTTTCATAAAGTCCAATAGAATGGCTTTTTCCAATACCAAAAATATATAACACCTGTATTGGGAAGAATGGGCTATGTCGTGAACAGAAACGTGGAGACATTTGTCCCCTTTTACGCGCCCTTATAATGCAGGTTTTTTTCGGATGCAGTATTTTTGTTTTTCCCCTATTTATTGGGTTTTATTAAACCTTCTGCAAAGGGTTTTGTGAAACCTAGAAGGAGCGGGGAAAAGGGCCCCATTATAAAGGGGCAAAAAAGGGGACAATGGCTCCACGTTTCTGTTCACTACGTAGCCCATTTGTCGCGAGGTGAATGGAAGTCCCAATTCCTAAGGAAAGGAAAACTCTCCCGGGCAGCTGGGCTGGGAACCAGCGACCTTCGGCTTGCCATGCCAATGCTCTACCGATTGAGAGCTATGCCGCGAGACAAGAGTTCCATCGCAAGTGCCTGCTATATGTACCCGCATATGCAGCGCCACTTGCCATCCGTCACCCGCTAGGTTCTGAGCACCCTCACCACACCATTCTTCCCGATACAGGTGCTCTAAGAAAATGTGTAGTTGCAGCTGAACTCTCCTGCGAGAAATGAAAATCAAGCTCTACCAATGCCATATTATATTGTTTCGTGTCCAATTCTTGCAGCAAAATGCAATTCCGTTTTTTTGCTGATGGGTCTAACGTTCTGAGTACATAGGTTTTGTAGTTCGAAAAATCCTGCGCCATTTCGTCGCCTGCGCCTTTTCCAAGTGCGTCCTGCGTCTGCGCCTGTTTTCGTCGTTGCCCCGAAGCAGGGTCATTTACGTTCGGCAACCAAACAACCAACAACCAAAAGTGTGGTACTCTTCAAAATAGCTCCGCCAAAATGACATACATGTATTATCAACTCCACTGGCTTAGCTTAGGCTAAAGCTTAGGCTGAGGCTGAGGCTTAGGCCAGCATCGATGTCCTCTAAAGTTGGAATTTTCAAATATACTTAGGCTATGCTTAACTCCTCCCAGGATTCAAAGTCTCCGTGGTCAACTGGTTGCGTAACCGACGCCAACCGACATAAGGAGCAGTTGTACAACAGACATCAACCGACATATAGTGGTTGTGGAACCAATGCCAACCGTGAAATAAATAAAAGAAGAAAGAAAAAGCGCAGGAATATTTCTTCTTGATGCTGAAACGAAGTGAATAAGGAATAAAACAAAGATAAACAAAAGTAAATAAAGATAAATAAAAATAAAACAAAAATAAAAACAAAGATAGGCCTAAATAAAATAAAGATAACCTTTCTTCTTCTTCTTTTCCTTTTTCTTTGCGGTTGGCATCAGTTGCACAACCACTGTATGTTAGTTGATGTCTGTTGTACAACTGCTCCATATGTCGGTTGGCATCAGTTGCGCAACCAGTTAACCACGGAGACTTTGAATCCCGGGAGGAATTAACACATACCGAGATCTGGTGTCATTGTTGGCAACAATTGCTGGTGGAATAATATATGGGTGTTGTTGTTTTGTTGTGGGTTTGTTGATGAACGGACACCAAACCGACAAAAAAACCAACAGCTGAATGACTTGTTGCCAACAATGATGAAATATCTCGGAATGTGTTAAAGGGGAACTTTGCGCGGAAAATTTGGGGTAAGGCTCCACACATCGTTAGATAGAGCATAAAAAATGCTGCAAAACGCACCAAGTCCCATCCCTCTACATTGCATCATTCTTGAGTTACAGGCACAATACTGATCAGTGAGCCAGAAACTCAGCTTGAGAGCACATAGCTCGCTAACCATTGCACCGATCGGAATAATTTTTCTACCACCGTGTGCTCCGTTTGGTGTTCTACCTTTTTGTTGTATAACGTTTCGCTGTATCTTCACTGCCTGTCAAATCGAAAGGCCGAAAAACGTGTGTCGTTGCGCAGTTTAGCACATATTTTCGACAAAATATGAGCTAAACTGCGCGACGACACACGTTATTTGCTTCCATTAAAAAAGCAGGTTAAAAAGAAGCACAAACTTTCTGCGACAAAAAAGTAGAACACCGAACGGAGCACCGCGGGAATGGTTCGATCGGTGGGGGGGTTGCAGCGAGCTACGTGCTCTCAAGACTGAGTTTCTAGCTAAAAGATCAGTATGTTGCCTGTAACTAGAGAAGATGACGCAACATAGCGGGATCTTCATTGCGTTTTGTAAAAAAATTTATGCTCTATCTGATGATGTGTGTAGCCTTTTCCGCGCAAGGCCCCCCCTTTAAGCCTAAGGCTAAGTACAGAGTGTCTCATAATAAACCGACCACCTTTCCGTACATGTAACTCTGGAACCACATCTTAGATTTTTATGCGGTTTTTTGTATTTTGTAGCCAAGGCTTCAACAAATAAGTATAGAAAATTTCAACTATGTGATTCACATACTTCGGAGACTACGACGGTTTGAATCTCGAAGCTCAAAATCGACGTTTTCCTTTACTATGGAGTAATATTTCGGTCTTAATTTTTCAAGATACCCAGTTCCATGAGTTTTCTATGCTGGCACTGGGATAATGCATGAGATACACATTTCCTAGCATTTTTAGACATCTTTCTTCATTCCGAGGCTAATTTTATTATAACGTCCTGCGCAGAATTATCCCTAAATCGGCACTACCAGTTTGAAAAACCGTGTTTTTGACCGCTGGAGCAAAAAGGTGTTTGAGCAGCTCCCACTGGGCCTAGGAAGCTACGAAAAATTTTGTATACATCTCAGTTGAAGCCTTGCCTACAAAATACAAAAAACCGCATTAAAATCTATGGTGTGGTTCCATAGTTACATGCATGGGAAGGTGGATGGTTTATTATGAGACACCCTGTATATTTGAAAACCTAGAGCCTTAGCCTAAGCTAAGCCAGCTCATCAAGTTGATAATACATGTATGTCATTTTGGCGGAGCCACTTTCAAGAGGTCCACGCTTTTGGTTGTTTGCCGTTTGGTTGTTTGTTGGTTGTTTGGTTGCCGAACGTAAATTACCGAAAGCAGCAAGCATTAGACGGCCAGAAGGGAAGAAAGAGAAGAAAAGCTAGATTTTTCGCCCAACCCAACGAACACTTTTTGTCACGATCTCAAGCTTCCCAGACCCAAAAAGGGACCGTCGATTTTTGGAGTTCTGTCTTTGTGCTAAGTGTACGCAACGATTACGTGCTATATGTATGTAACACGTCTACGTTCATACGTACTGAGGTTTAGGTCGTACCGTATTTACCAGTGCATAACCCCCCCCCCCCCCCAATGCAAACCCCCCCCCCCCCCCCCCAATGCATAGCCCCATATCGGCAAAACATAAAAAATGCCCAATGCATACCGTATTTACCGATGCATAGCCCCATGGGGGTCTGCAGAAATTGAGAGGTCCCATATGGGGGTATGCATGGGGGGGGGGTTATGCATTGGGGGGGGGGGGTTATGCATGGGGCATTTTTTATGTTTTAAAATACGCCAGAGGCATATTTTTTAGGTCAAAAGCACGTGTTGTAGGGCATAATTGAGGTCAACACAGGGTTATTCTAGTACAATACACCCCCAAGAAGGCTTATAGGCATCTTAGCTTGGTGTGGGAGTGGCTATGGGTAGCTTATGACCAGCTTACATAGGTAGGTTCAGGTACTGTACAGTACATATGGGGGTATGCATAGGGGGGGGGGGGTTACTGAATTGGGCACTTTTTATGTTTTGCCAATATGGGGGTATGCGTGGGGGGGGTTATGCATTGGGGGGGTTATTCTTCCACCGGTAAATATGATTACCCCCCTATCCGTGCATACCCCCATATGTACAGTACAGTACCTGAACCTACCTATGTACTATTTATTTTTTTGCTAGGTACACTACTATGTAGAGTGCTTCTTTGGAAATGTACCTTGGACACCGTTTCTATGGTCCAGCAGCCGTTATCCAAACATATTGCGCCTTCCGCATTACGGTGCGGACCAGTTCAAAATTTAACCCCTCCGGTATGCGGAGATATGGCTGTTGGTAGGCCCAATTTGCCCCTCACGTGCCCGCCACTTTTTTTAAAAGTTCTTAACATCATTCTACTCCATTTTTTTCGCTGATTTCGGTTCAGGGCATCCCCCTCCCATATTTTGATAAATGCACCGCCAAAATTGACGAGAATGATCAAATTAGCCAAAATTACCCCTGTTTAGTCTATATCATGATATATTGCATAAAAATATCGGAGGCGCATGCCCCAAATCGAAATCTGTGAAGAAAATGAAATGTGAATGGCGGTAAGAACTTTTGAAAGTGGCGGCGGGGCACATAAAGATTGGGCCTACCACTATCTGTGAGCATACAGGAGGGGTTAAATTTTAAACTGGTCGGCAACAGTGAGATCGGAAGGCTCAATATGTTTGCAAAAACGGCTGCTGTGACCAGAGAAGGGGTCCAAGTACGCATCCAAAGAACAGCTTACAACGTAATGTACCTAGCAAAAATTTTTGGTAGCTGGTCATATGGTACCCATTGTCACTCCCGCCTGCTTGGAGGTGTATTGTACGAGAATAACCCTGTTTTGACCTCAATTTTGCCCTGAAGCTCGTGCTTTTGGACTTAGGGAAATCTGTTCCTCTGCGCACCTCTCAAAAACAAAATATGCCCCATGCATAACCCCCCAATGCATAACCCCCCAATGCGTAACCCCCCTATGCATACCCCCATATGGGACCTCTCAATTGGGGCTATGCACCGGTAAATACGGTATGTCTGTGATATGCTGCGCTGCGCATGCGCGTACCAGCCCAAGAATGCGGACGATTTATTCGGCCAGTTATATCATGTTCTGCCTTAGCTTGTTGGTCAATTGCTGCCCCGTCGTGAAAGGAAGGAAATTTTAGACCGTTTCCTTTTTGAATGCATGCTTTTATGCCTATCACGTAGGCCTATAAGTAAATGGTTCTTATGATTAGTTCGAAAACTCGGCTAGCTATCCAGTACCTATATATACCTCTTTTGCAGGATTGAAGTACAGAGTGTCTCAAAACAAACCGTCCACCTTTTTCAGTGCATGTAACTCTGGAACCACACCTTAGATTTTCATGCGGTTTCTTTTTATTTTGGAGCCAAGGCTTCAACACAGGTGCGTACAAAATTTCAATTATTTTGTCCACATACTTCGGAAATTGCGACGGTTTGAATCTCGAAGCTCAAAATCGACGTTTTTCTTCAGTATGGAGAAAAATCTCGGTCTTATTC